>JAOBRD020628677.1:0-15406 GCA_027575215.2 Hydrozoanthus sils
CAATCTGAGGAAGAGATGCTATGGTTTAGCTTTTAGCTTTTAGTATAAGTTTATCGCTTATCAATCAAGTCGAGCAAAGAGATTCTATGTCTCACCCTATCTTTCTGCACGCCACCAGCGTTTGCACTGTTGATGACGTAGATGAAAGCACTTGCTTCAGGTAAGTACTCCATAACTTGGCTGTCCATGAGTTCTGACTCACCGATACCAGGACTATCCACAATTACGACCCCGTCCTAAAAAGAAATGAATAAACCCAGTTGTTAATCTTTCACTTTTCTGTTACCAGACTTGTCTTCCGGACTTTTTTTTACTTTGAACTTAAGAAAGAACTTTTGAGCTGTACTGTATCAAAACTCTTCAAAGCAAACTTGATGTCATAGTTCCACTTCAACTGCAGTGCCAGCTTTTATCGAACTGATTCATTCTACTTGAAGAAGCAATTATATTTATCAGTAGACATTTCAGTAACCACGCTGAGTTATTCCCCTACAACTCAAGTTCAAAAGAAATGCACTTATTAAAAAAAAGATTTAGAATCAGAGTCTGATTAAATCGATACTCCTACAATAACTCAAACAAAGATTTTTGTTGTAAGGTTACAACTATCTCATTTTAATTTCATTGTGACTTATTTCACGTTTTTTGAAACAAAAATGGACGGAAGGTTAAAGATGAGTATTTTATTTGACCTTAGTATGTAAATGAAAGCGTAAAACACCATAGTAACAACTTAAGTAACGATCCGAGTAAGAACTATAGAGATCAAATGCAATGGAATGCATAAAAGTGCTAATTGCGATACTGTTAAACCGTTAATCTCATTGGCTAAACTTTGAAAATCGACCATATCTTCATAAGTAAGTTAATTTATTTTTTTCCAAATCATTCAATCATTCCCTTCAAGTTGAAACATTTTTGCTTTTGAATTTAAGAAAATTTCCTTGTGCGGAACGTTGCAAACCAAAACGTTTTATTTGCTCTTATTTTGGAGCTCTATGATTGGTTAAAAATATTATAGCACAAACGAAACATTGCTTAAAAATAGTTTCACTGCTTTTTACTTTAAAACTACGTTGTACACTAGTTGATGTATTCTTAGTATGAAAATCTAAGAATTCTGGTTTGGGAAAAGCGAAACGCCGCAGAACAATGGGAGGTAATTTAGTTTTTACTCGGAACGTTACTTAAACAATTTTTAAACAAAGATTAGCTTTTTAGTTTTTTGATGCTTCGGGGTTCTTGAATAGAAGTTCGCACAGACATTAACTGTATGTATTCTCCTTATCCTACCTCCAAGAGTGGGTGAGACCAAAATAGCTCCACTTTCTTGTACGGACTCTCTTTCTCACGTCCCGTCTTGGCATGAACGTATTCTGAAATTTGACCCAAGACACTCTTCCCTTCTCCCCCTTTTAGCGAAAAACGCCTATATGGGAGACCAGTTTTGCGGTCTTTGTCCTTATAGTGAATTGTTACTGAGTTTTTTTATCGTATTTCAGCTCACATATTGTGGACGTTGTGCTTAACACTGAGTACGGCAGAACCTCTTCACCCAAAATCAAGTTCATCATGCTGCTCTTCCCGGCACCCGTTTCACCTGTAAAGAAAAAAAGGGTTCTTGGAACATTTTTACTAACAGCGAGCAACAGTGTGGGAACAAAACCTCAAAAATAACAAAGTCTTTCTTGATGATATAGCTTTAAAAAGCAATGAACAAGTTATTTTATATAAAATATAAACTATTTTGCCTATTCGTTTTGTTGTCCTTGAAGGATTTTTTTATTTCCAAGAAGGATCATAATCGTTGGTTCTATTATCATCGGAGGGAACTATTTCCTTGATCAGATATTACGTAGCTCCTCTGTGATTCTCTTACTGAGGCAACTCCACATACTAAAACGCCCCTCAGTTTCAAATGCTTTTTAACATTTACTTTCTTACATTTAAGTCATCGACAAAGAAGTAGCTTACTGAGTTTTATATAACTTTAAATAAAATATTTTAGAATAACTTGACCTAGTTGCAACAGATGGCCTTTACCTGCAACGAGAAGGACGTATTTGTCCCGTTTAAGTCGTTTCTTGTGGTTGATAATCTTTGCTCGAACGTCACCAAGATTTTGCTGTATCAAGTTGGTTGTCTTATCATCGAGTGTGCGATAACATTTCTCGACATCTGCATATATGCTTAACATCTCGCGGCACCTGCGAGCGTCTTCTTTTCTAGCGTCAGAAATGATTCTGAAAGGCTAAATCGATAGTAAGTCAGAGGTTAGAAAGTAGAAAACTGAAGTAGAAAACTTTCTGGATGGCCATCGAGGGGAAAGAGTACGAGTGAATTAAGTGACAAAGATTGACTGAAGGGACCTATGGATCAAGAGACGCACTTAGTTAACGCATGACTTAGCTTCTAGAATCTATTCAAAGTTGGACTGTTTTGTTAGTTGATGGGTTGCCCTAAGGGGAAATTCTTAGGTGGGGAGAAAAATAAAACTTAGATGTGTGTGTATTACCTGCTATCTCGGATAATCAGAAAACCTAACAGGTTCCCCTGCTCAAAGACTAAACTTAAAGTCTCGATTTGCTATGCATGGGATCATGAAAATAACCTCATCGATCATACAAAACTTAGCTAAAATAAGATACGTTCTAAACAAGGTAACGTAAGATGGGGCGTAAGATGAATCCATTCATATGTTTGTATTTGGCACTCAACTATATAACGCAATATTGATGTCGTTGCCAAAATGTTTTATTCTCAAATAGTGTAGGATGTTGCCAGCGTTGAACTGATTGTAATCGAACTGGTAAAACAGTTTGCGTGTTTATTTTTTTGCTCTTGATATTACAAAATGTGAAGAATTGAAGAAGAAGAAGAAGAAGAAGAAGAAGAAGAAGAAGAAGAAGAAGAAGAAACAAGAAAGCTGGTAATCCAATTGCAATTTAGTTTAGGTGGAAGTCGATCATGGAAAAATGGAGCATTTGAATACTTAGAAACTTTTGCGTTTCACATACGAAGTTATTTAAACCCGCCCTGTACTTCATCCCATGAAATGTTATTCCTGTACATCATGGCGTTCTGGTATATGTTGTTTCCATGTATCAGGGCGTTCTGGTACATCTTTTCTATATATCTGGGTGTTCTGGTATATTATTTCTATGTATCGGGGCATTCTGATATATTATGTCTATAAATCAGGGCGTTCTAGTATATTACTTCTATATATTAGGGATTCTGATATATAATTTATATATATCAGGGCGTACTGGTATAATATTTCTATATGTCAGATTGTTTACATTTTCTTACTTGGTTTGCCTCCTCAGCCGAGTCTTTCGATAACGTGAGAAATTCCCTCGCTGCTTTCTTCATTGATTCAATACTCTTATGTCCCATGGGTGAAAGTCCAAGGGTTATCATAACTCGAAACATTTCGCCCAAGTCCTTAATGCCCTCAATTCCTTGGAGATGAAGCTCGCTGTCTGGTTTAGACCGAGCCATGTTGGGTTAACTTTCCTCTTCTAACTTGCAGCACTAAGTTTGCATTTTTCTCTCGCTGCTTTACAGCTGTGTTATTATGCTTCTACATTTAGTTGGATTAAATAACAATATGGAAATGAAGTCGGTTAAATAACAATATGGAAATGAAGTCGGTTGAAGATTTATTTTTATTAAAAGAAGCGTCTTTGAAGCTTTCACAGCCAGGGGCCTACTGCCTTTTAAAATCTTGATGACACGCTTCTGAACTTCGTGAGAAAACTATGTAAATAATTGTACGTCTTTAAATGTATACATCCGAATGTCCATGATTCAATCTATTTAATAATATCGTATTTTATTTCCTTTTTTAAAAACAATAATATTCTATTGATTGATGTACTTTGCTTTATATGTTTTGTGGATTGTGCTATGCACGGCTTTCCATAAGTAATGTGACCGATCTATTCTGCTATTATAAACTGAATGTTTATATATCACGCAATTTTTTAGAATGCAGCGTAATACAGTCATTTTCATCCAAAAATGTATAGTTTCCTACACGCATTGTTCAGTGTTTTCAACATATCTTAAATTTGGTTTTGGATGCGGCCAGTGTGACTTCAAACGTTTCATATCTGTTTGCATTTAAAAGCATGAAAACTTAATTGGTAATGAATAGCTCATTGTTGATACTTATCTTTAGTTGCTACCTGGCACCAAAGTGTTTTGTCTCAGTGGTTAGCTTTAGCATCTTGAAAATTTTAATCCTAATTAAGTGAATAATTCAACAACTTAAACAAATTGTCGCTAGAAAATGAAACAAACTTTTGAGAATAAATCAAAACACTAAATATTTTTCATACTCGGCACTACTCGATGTTTTGAATTCAGTTGACAAAATATTGACTTCAGATGTTTGAATGTTTTTCCCACCATGTGCCAATCTTTGTTTGTTGTTATCATTGAAGACGGGCAACAATGCAGGGATGGCCGTCGGGCAATCATGTATATTGTCATTCTCTGCGTTTTTTACTTTGCAAGGTTGACCTTTAACAATAACTTGCAGATACCAACGCAGTCGTTCATTTATTCGTAGAACAAAAAGCGAGATTGTGACAGGTTAGAAGTATGTAAGTCAATCTTCGAAAAAGTCTACGCATAGCCGCTTAATTTTGGTTTTAGCCGTCTAGTAATAGCCGTTATATTGGTCGAGCGGAGACTGGCGTCTGCACGCAGACTATCTATGAAATACTACTCGAAGCAGCATTGTAATTTGTTTTGGCGATCCCTAAAAATAGAATCGGTAGACCATAACTATCATACTATGACTACGATATCCTGTTGGTTTTCATGTCCAAAATAACACACTAAGACTAGTAACCATTTGAGAAAAATACTCTAGAAAAAATACTCTAGAACCAGTCAGTCTGTATAAAATGTTAGCATTTGGTTGTGAGAAGTGGTAATTTTGCAAAACTCTTATTGATCCGCTGAGGACAACATTTGCAGAACTGCGCGCCCCGTTTCGCGCAAAATCGATACTCACTTTGAGAACCGGCAGATATTTTTGAAACCTTTTCTTCTTTTAGGTGATCACAACTCAAGAATATGTTTATTTTGACAGAACCTACCCAGATTCCCGGACGAGTGCTTACGGTGATTCATTAGCAATATTAATTTATCAGCACAGCGGACAGCGTTAGACCCCAAACTGTGAAAGCCTGTTTAGGTATTCGGGTTCAAGGCATGACCGATTTGATATGCAAATTCCAACTAAAGCATAACAACAAATTTTGAAAGGGAGCGACGAGAAATGCAGACTTAGTAATCGTAGTGTTACTAAACCCAACATGGCTCGGTCTAAAAAAGACAGCGAGCTTCATCTCCAAGATATTGAGGGTATCGATGACTTAGGCGAAATGTTTCAAGTTATGACAACCCTTGGTCTTTCACCCATGGGACATAAGAGTATTGAATCAATGAAGAAAGCAGCGAGGGAATTTCTCACGGTATCGAAAGACTCTGCTGAAGAGACAAACAAGGTAATTTGCTAAATCTTAGAAACTGTATACATGCCTTAGTATCGAAATACGAAGTACTGGGTTCTAATTTGTTGACACTTGATTTCGTGTTGGGTGAACAAGTTTTCCGTCGCCGAGCAAGTGTAGTCGTCTTCTTTGGTATTGAAATCGTCGTTTTGGCTTTCGTTTTATAAAAATGGACAAGCTACAGACTATCAGTTGTCATTTTTTGCCTTATTCAGTATTCTGGCTGTTGGTGAGTTGTGCTGGCGGTTGCCGCGCTATAAAACATTCTGCCGCTAACAGGTTTAGTACTACCTTGCAAACTGTTGACTGATAACCAGTTTATATCAGCAGTGCTTGCAGAACTCGTTACTTGAACTTCTAATTTCGACTGTTTCCGGGGAAATGAAAGAGGCTGCTTGCAGTCTAAAACACATGGAACACCGTCAAAATCAACATTTGAAAATGACGATTAACAGTTAGATAACAGAAAACCAGACTTGCTCTCAACTGACAATTTTATTAGTTACCTTGTTGACTGTCACATCAGCTGCTCGAATAAAATTAACTGACACGTCGAAACCATTACTGCAATATGTTTTGTTATTCTCATTCAACTTTACCGTTTCGCTATTCGGTAAAAAACAGTCAGAGCTGCAAAAAATGACCACTGAAAGTACAAACACGAAGCAAAATTCATGGCAAAATTCTTCTCACCTTTAACTCTCAATCTTTATCTTGAGAGAGAATGTACGCAGCAAATGCAGAATTGGAGGCAAACCGCCCGGATATCTTCCACTTCTTCCATAAACTGTGGACATGTTATTCGATCTTCATGTAAACGCGTTCTCGGTCTTGATTCCAAAAGAACAGTTTATAAGCTTAGATTTTCTATGTTCTAGACTATTTTAGGGGCTCATTGGCATTGCCGCTTCGAAATCTGCCATGAATTTAAGTAATTTAAGTTGACATGGTCGTTAGCCGGCATCTCATAACCGCCACAAATAAATTCATCAACAGCCAGAACAAAAAGGTTAAAAAAATGACAACTGAGAGTCTGTAGCTTGTCCGTTTTTATAAAACGGAAGGCAAAACGACGATTTCGATGCCAGAGAAGACGACTACACTTGCTTGGCGACCGCTTGTTATTCCTCCGCTCAAACTTGAAAACTTGTTCACCCAACACCAAATCAAGTTTGAACAAATTAGAACCCAGTACTCCGAAGCGGGGAACAGCCCCTGTAATGTTGTAACACAAGAGCTCACCTTTGACAACCCTTGTGAATTATACACCTCGAATTTCCATTTCTTCCATCTTAAACAGCGTTAACATCGCCAGTCTTTTTATCCTGTTCATCGTTGCTGAAATGATATGCACAACTAACGCAAACTATAAAACATTTAATTCATTGTCACAGTCATTGTCACTGTCACAGTCACTGTCACACACATTGTAACAGTCATTATCACATTGTAACAGTCATTGTCATAGTCATTGTCGCAGTCATTGTCACAGTCTTTGTCATGGTCATTGTCACAGTCATTGTCACTGTTGTTGTGACAGTCATAGTCACAGTCATTGTCACAGTCATTGTCACAGTCATTGTCACAGTCATTGTAACAGTTATTGTCACAGTCATTTTCACTGTCATTGTCACAGTCATAGTCACAGTCATTGTCACAGTCATAGTATAAGTCATTGTCACAGTCATTGTCATAGTCATTGACACAGTCATTGTCACAGTCATTGTCACAGTCATTGTCACAGTCATTGTCAGGGTCATTGTCACAGTCATTGCACTGTCATTGTGACAATCATAGTCACTGTCGCTGTTACTGTTACTGTCACTGTCACTGTCACTGTCACTGTCACAGTCATTGTCACAGTCCTTGCCACAGGCATTGTCACAGTCATTGTCACTGTCATTGTAACAGTCATAGTCACTTTCGCCGTTACTGTTCCTGTCACTGTCATTGTCACAGTCATAGTCACAGTCATTGTCACAGTCATTGTCACAGTCATTGTCACAGTCATTGTCACTGTCTTTATCACAATCATTGTCACAGTCATTGTCACTGTCATTGTAACAGTCATAGTCACTTTCGCCGTTACTGTTCCTGTCACTGTCATTGTAACAGTCATAGTCACAGTCATTGTAACAGTCATTGTCAGTTATTGTCACAGTCCTTGTCACAGTCATTGTCCATGTCGCTGTTACTGTGATTGTCACAGTCATTGTCACTGTCGCTGTTACTGTGATTGTCACAGTCATTGTCACTGTCGCTGTTACTGACACTGTCACTGTCACTGTCACAGTCATTGTCACAGTCATTGTAATAGTCATTGTCACAGCCATTGTCACAGTCCTTGTCACAGTCATTGTCACTGTCACTGTCACTGTTACTATCATTGTCATTGTCATTGTCATTGTCACTGTCATTGTCATTGTCACAGTCATTGTCACTGTCGCTGTTACTGTCATTGTCACAGTCATTGTCACTGTCGCTGTCACTTTTATTGACACAGTCATTGTCACTGTCGCTGTCATTCTCATTGTCAGTCATTTTCACTGTCGCTGTTACTGTTATTGCCACATTCAGTGTCACTGTCATTGTCACAGTCCGAATTGTCCCTGTCGCTGCCACTTTCATTGTCACAGTCATTGTCCTTTTCACAATTATTGTCACTGTCATTGTCAGTGTCACTGGCATTGTCATTGTCACAGTCATTGTTACTGTCTGGATCATTGTTACTGTTGTTGTCATTTCGATGTCATTGTCGTTTTCACTGTCACTCAACATCACTGTCACTGGTGTTGTTTCATTGTCATTGTCACTGCCATTTAAATGTCATGTTTTTGTCACTGTCACTAGCTGTCTTGTTACTGTTAGTGTAAAAAATGTCATTGTCATTGTAATTGTCATTGTCAGCTTCTCAGTCACTGTCAGTCATTATTATTGTCATTCTTGATGTCATTGTCGACATTGTTATTGTCATTGTCGTATCATTGTCCTTCTCAATGCGATCGTCATTGTCATTGCCATTGTCACAGTCATTGCCACAGTTAGTGTCAGTGTCACTGTCACAGTCATTGTTACAGTCATTATCATTCTCAATTCCATTGTCATAGTAATTGTCACTGCCATTTCCAGTGTCTTTGTCACATTCATTTTCGTTGTCATCGTTATTGTCTTTGTTATTGTCACTTTCTGAATCACTGTCAGTCTTATCAGAGTTTTACAGAAAATGGTTTTTGTTTGTTTGTCGTCGCAGCTTTTCAGCGTGATTTCAGACGCTAGTAAAGAAGACGCTCGTAGATGCCATGAGATGTTTATGATTTATTCCGACGTAGAAGATTTCGTTAACACGCTCGACGATAAGATAACTAACCTGCTGCAGCAAAATTTTGGTGACTTTCGAGCAAAGATTGTCAACCACAAGAAACGACTTAAACGGGACAAATACGTCCTTCTCGTTGCAGGTACAAGCAACCTATCATATTAATCCAAACAATTAAGTCAGATGATTGTTAAAACCCAAGCTCCGCTCAAAAAGTATTTATTTCTTTTTGCAGTTAGTTTAATAATTTACAAAAGTCATCTTGGATAGTAAGAAAAACGCTAATAAACAATCAAACAATCTTTTGTATTTAGCATTATAATTATAAAGCATTTCATATTAAACGTCGTGATACTCTAACTCTAAAAGATGAAAACATTTTCATGGAAGTCTTTCGTAGAACAACGAGGAACACAATTCGCTTTCTAAACTCGTTAGCACTATAATTCAAGTTCGGCTTAAAACTCTAAGCCTAGTGTATCACATGGAAGTAAACGCTTAATCCAGTCAACTTAATCGCTGTACTAATTCAAACAATTGAATGTTTTATGGTATCCTGAAGAAATACCCTCAATGTTTAGGTCTAGCCCTCTATAAAATATTTAAGGATAAAGAAAGGAGGTAAAAAGTTGGGTGTTTTGAAATCTAAAGTATTTCTATGTTGCGTTGTTGTCACGCATGTCATTTAAATTTAAATTTATATATATTTTGGTCCGAAAATCTGGAACGAGATAAACATTGAGCTTTTGTTGCTTTCAAGGGGAACTGAAAGAACATTTTCCTGATAAATAAATAAGTAACAGTACTTGAGTTTAAGTTTCATCAATTTTTTGTTTACCAAATCTCTCCTTTTCTTTCCTGTTATCATTAAATTCGGATTAACTTTTTTATTCATGTTTTTTCTTTACTTTGATCCACTTTAATTCCTGATATTCAATGATTTGTTTAAAACGGGGCACTCGACTAGATTAGCTTTCTTATAGTTTTTTTTTGGGTGTCCAACTACTGTAATTGAGTTTTTAATCAACATTTAATTGAACTGTAACGTATTTGAAAAAATTAATTTGAATATTGTGGAAATAAACATGTTGCTGTCATATGTCTGTTAACTTCGTTTGTGTATTTTTAGACTGGTCCCGTTGTATGTTCAATAGCAGTCACAGTTCCTTCCTAATCTAATGCACTGTGTGGTCCTCAAAAACACTTTCTTTGAACACCAATTGCATAGAACTTCAGGTTTAGTAACATAACTCAAGGCTTCGACTGTCTGTCCTGATTTAGTGTATAGAAAACGCGACAACCCGAAGAGCAAGGCTTTGTGCCATATAAAAGACGTTTAACCCATTCGTTAGCTTATTACATTTAAGACCAATCTTGTATTACAATTAGGACCGTTATTACATTTAGAACCAAAATTTTATTACATTTAGATGTAGGGCCATTTATTACATTTAGGGCCATTTAATACATTTAGGGCCATTTATTACATTTAGGGCCATTTATTACATTTAACCCTGGCAGTTTGTTACATTTAGGGCCATTTATTACGTTTAGGGCCGTTTGTTACATTTAGGGCTATTTAATACATTTAGGGCTCTTTATTACATTTAGGGCCATTTGTTACATTTGGGGTCATTTATTACATTTAGGGCCATTTGTTACATTTAGGGCTATTTATTACATTTAGGGCTATTTATTACAATTAGGGTCATTTATTACATTTGGTGCTTCTACAGCTTAACACATACAGGTTGGATCAGAAAATTAAGTCTAATCAAAATTTACATTGCGACATGTTTTCGTGATCCACTTTAATAGTTTATTGGTTGTGGTTTTGAGGTTTTGTGCTATGAAATAACCAACAGTTGATAGCTTTGTTTGTGCAAAAGATTTTCGGCTCTTATGTTGACTTGCCAGTAAGATATTTTTAATAGTGTTGTTTCTTTATCTTTACAGGTGAAACGGGTGCCGGCAAAAGCAGCATGATTAATTTGATCTTGGGAGAAGATATTCTTCCTTATTCAGTGCTGAGCACAACATCGACGATTTCTGAGTTAAAGTATGCTGCAAATTGTTCAATGACGATTCATTTTAAGAGCGAAGACCCAAGTACTGATCTACAAACAAAATCCTTTGATCTGAAAGAAGAGAAAGACGACAAAACTGTTTTGGAGCAAATTTCAGAGTATGTCCATGCAAAGACACATCGTGAGAAACAAAGTCCGTACAAGAAGGTAGAGATATTCTTGCCTCACTACCTTTTGAAGGTAAGATGTTTTTATGTAAAACAATACAAGGATACCCCAAGATATACCGCACTTAAAAGCTGCATAACACACCTCGAGTGCTTGCATATTTTAGAGGTTTAACAGAGGTATACATGTCAAGGAAACAGATGTATAAATATGCACGCATAGTGTCTTTTTAATCGCCCTTTGAAAATTGGCGCAAAATATGCGCGCTGATTGGCTGAAACTGATATTTCGCTAATGGGAGCGTACAGAATCGTATCGTTTGTTTTCTTTTACTGATCTTAAAATATCTTAATTGCCTCGTTTGCTCGGTCTGTCCGGGAAAACATCGCATATAATATATTTATATGAGGAACTTTCACGCTAAATATTATCTTTTTTTGTATTTATGAATAAGCAATTCAGTTCAGATCTGACGTAATTTTAGGACCAGTCAAGATTACTGACAATATACCAACTGTTTCTACTGAATCCTAGGAAGGCATTGTGATCGTGGATAGCCCTGGTATTGGTGAATCAGAACTCATGGATAGTCAAGTAATGGAATACTTACCTGAAGCAAGCGCTTTCATCTACGTCATCAACAGTGCCAACGCTGGTGGAGTTCAGAAAGACAGGGTGAGACATAGGACAAGCTCATTGTTCGACTTTTTTTGAAAAGTAGTTTACGCATACTAAAATCTAAAAGCTAAACTATCATATCTCTTCACCTAGATTGAGAAACTGCTCGGTCGTGTCAGGGAAATGTCAGCAGAAGAACAAGCAGCATTCTCTCCTCGTAACGCGTTGTTTGTTTGTAACAAGTGGGATACGATTCCAGAGAAAGAAGCAGACGTTGTGAAAGCTCACGTCATTAACAAGTTGGAGAAGAGTTGGCCAGGTTTTGATACTGATGCACAGTTAGTGTTTTTGTCCACTACAAAGGCATTTCAAGACCAGGCCTATAACGTGGTGAACAAGGCCACAGCTTGTTTGATGAGCAGCATCAAGGGCCTTGCGATGAATAGTATGCAAGCACGACTTGAAGTTGCTTGGAAGTAAGTGATGAAAAGTTTTAAACATAAGAAAAACCAGCTAGATTTGGGGTTCTTTAAAAGGTTCGAAGTTAATGTGAACTAAAGGAAATTCTATGCAAAATTTATCACACAGTATTTTATGCAAGAAAGAAAACAAGTTTAGATGTTTTTAACTTCATGAAAACGATTTGTTGTCCTGTTTTCTTTTTCGAATAGAAAACTATGTCTAGCTAGTTTTGTGGTTACAGGCAAACAGTTCTTTAAATCCCTCCTAAAAGTAATCTCTTTTGCATGCCTCTAGGTTTTCCATTCTTGTAAGTTTTACTCGTTAACTGTGACATTGATTGAGTTCTCAACAACAACTAAGAAAAAATTATTTCCTCATTTCAGATCGTTGGATTTGCTACTTTCAAGGATCCTTTATTATGCCAAAGCGTTTCTGCAGAACTCAAAGAGAGACCGCAAAGAAGTAGATTCTAGAATGACGGTCATTATTCAGCGATTGAATCAGTTAGAAAAGAATCAGAAAATCGTTCTGGAAGACTTACAGGAACATATGACTCAAACTGTGTCTGAAGCTGTTGCTGAGTTGAAGAAGAACCTAAATACTGAAAGTGTCAAGTCCGAATTCTGTCAATGGACGGTAACAGAAGTACCACCAGCCGAAAGTTCTTGGGAGATTACTACGGCTTTTGTGGTAAGGAACCTAGAAAGTCGTCTGGAGAATTTTGTTAAAGAATGGGAAGAAAGAGAACAAGTGTTTGCAAAATGTCGGAACTCCTTGAAAGAATATTTTATACAAAAATATAACATCTTTGAGCAGCAGCTCCACAACCTGGAGGCAGATGTTGTCGCTTCAAAGGACACATGTAATGAGCAACAGAGAATGCCTGGTACGGATGAGAATATTCCCCATGGAGCAAAGGTAGTAATTGGAGTCGCCTTCCCGATATGGGTTCCATTAGGAATTGTTGTCCTTGCAGCAGGAGTCCCAGTTGTAGGTGTAGTGGCCATCAAAAAGAAATTTACTGAAATGAGAAAAATGAAGGAGTACAAGAATGACCCCTCTGCCGTTATGGAAAAGAAAGCCAGACGTTTTCTTGATGACGTTTGCAATGACGACGGCGCCCTCAGGAAATTTGCTAGAATGCAAATGGCAGATGCTGATCTGTGTCTAGAACAAATAAAAGCACGAATTCCGGGATTAATTGCGGCTGACATAAAACTGTGTCAAGAACTTCAAGATGAGATCCGCACACAAGAGAATATCTTAAAACTGTACTCCCCAATTCTGGATAAAAGCAGAGAGCTCAAAGGAGAGCTTGGGATGCTTTCCATTCAAGAGATTCGCCCTCAGGACTTTGATGGCAACGGTGTAGAATGGAAAGAAGAATGTTGTGATCTTCTTGGTAAAGGAGACTTTGCTTGTGTCTATCGTGGAAAACTTTGTTCGAAGGAAGGAAGAGAAGCCATTGGTGTAGCGGTTAAGGCCTACAGTGACGTGCTAAGCAAGGAAAACGTATTACGTTTCCTGGCCGAAGAGGATGCTCTCAGGTTTGTTTAGAAAAAAATTATACAAAACAAAATACCTATGTCCCACTAGCTCGTTAGCATATGAAACCTTTACATGTTTTAGTATTTTATAATCAAGAAAAGGGCAAGAACGTTTCAATTTTAGGCCATGGGTTTATATTATTGAGCAACGAGGTGCAAGAGCTTTAAGTTTTTGGTCATTTTGGAAATAATTTCCAATGAAAACGGTCCAATTGCTATATTGTTTTGACCTTAATATCCAAGAGACCATATCATAATAATCAAGGTAAGTGGTTCCATTGCTAGAAACGCAAAAATACTCGTGTTGTTAGGCAATCTCGACTCTTCAAACTACCATGCAGCGACTACTCTTATAGGGATAAAATGTAGCTATCGTCGAGACTAATAAATGAATTAGTTAGCCCAGTGGTTTGGCACCAGTCTTCTGTTCGGGAGGCCCGGGCTCGATTCCCGGTGCAGGACCTTCACTCAGAGCCTTAAAACAACTGAGAAGAAGGTACCGCCTTACCTCAACATCTGCAAGCGGTTAGACGTTCGCGTCTTCTCCGATAAGGACGTTGAACCGTAGATCTCGGGTGGCAGACCTCGAAGGAGACCTCGAGTCCTATTGTCTGTTCACCAGTGACTTGAAGTATTAACAATAAGAATCTTGCAATCTGATTGGTTCCTTAATCTTTTTTTATTGTCTCCCATGTAACAAAACAAAGAGAACGGTGGCGTCCTCATCATGTCTCGAAATTCAAGTTTCTAAATAAGTCAGGATGCAAAAATTTTTTTTAAAAGTTTTGGCTGATCCAACACGCTGAGATCCGTCATCTAGTTTTCCCAGTTCGCACCTTCTACTAAACTTCAGCCACCGAAAGGCGGAAAAATTGAGACTTACACATACCACTCAATCAGATTTACCATTTTTCAAGTTTTTTCCTTTGTTAATTTTCATTTTCAAAGAAAAAAAACTGCTAGAAATTATTGTATTGGTTCACAGTTGTGTTAGACCGGGTTTTCTTTTATTGTGAAGGAAAACTTGCCACTTTTGCATTGATTATCTCAAGGAAGAAAAACTTAGTGACCATGATCAAGAAAGCGGATTCGTTTTATGTCATTCAATCAAATAGTTTTGCTCAATCGGTTCAAATTATTCAAACTGTGAGCAAACAAAACAATTTGGAGGATTTTTAGAATATTTCAGTCTATCAAAAGACAACATGTCTGCCATTCAATAAGCAAATAATCGCATTGGCCAAGCTTTATAAGAAACATTGTAAAACCGGATATATCATAAAATGTCAATCGATTCGGCTTTGTTTTCTTTAAGTTTTAGAACTTTCTAGAATCTCAAAGAAACCGCCATCGCACTTAACAACTGACAAATGTGAATTTGTTGCGAGTTTCGGTTAGAAGACAGGTTGCGTGTTACGTGACCGTCGATAACACAATGTTCAGATAAATTTAATTCACACATAGCTTCTTACAAAACTCCTTGGCTTGTCCACAACACCCTGATTTACACGTCCCACTGGACTAGTCTTCTGAACTTCACTTGCTTGGTTGAGTAGACTCTTATCACTTTCTTTTTGCTCTCTTAGCGCTTTCTCTCTCTGTCTCTCTCTGTCTCTCTCTGTCTCTCTGTCTCTCTGTCTCTCTGTCTCTCTGTCTCTCTCTCTCTCTGTCTCTGTCTCTGTCTCTGTCTCTCTCTCTCTCTCTCTCTCTCTCTCTCTCTCTCTCTCTCTCTCTCTC
>JAOBRD020628788.1:0-32471 GCA_027575215.2 Hydrozoanthus sils
GTGGGGTTCCCCCCACCCCCCCCCCCCCCTTCCTTCACCTGATGAACTGGTCCGTCCCTAACAACGAAGTTATTAGTAAGTTATTGTTCCATAGTTTTGTATAACTTTGTATATAACTATACATATTTTTAAAATATAGATATGTTTGCAAACCTTTTCACTACAGAGTACTCAAGAATTTGTGGGTAGAAAGAAATAAAGAATTAAGGACAGAACGATGTCTTCAAACTTATCTTTCTTACAATTTAGTAAAGTTACTTAACTCGTTTTAATGATAAAGTGACAAGGATGAAAAAATAACATGTGCCCTTTTTCCAATTTGTACTGAAAATTACACCGTTTTGTTAATGCAAATATTTACGTTTTTGTTTTTTGTGTAAGAATATTAACGTTTAGTCTTGTTTTGCCTCATGAATTCAAAGAATTGGAGATTTGTTGCCCCCACAAAGAACAGGAATGAATAAAAATTTGGATAAGAAACATTGTGTGTTGAGATTGTGCGGTTTAATTGCAACAAAAAAAATTCTAAACACTACTTTAAAGCTTCAAATTAACTGACGGCCGTAATGAAGATTTTCTTCGACCACCATTCAAACTCCGGATGATTGAGAACATAAAAAAAACTGGTGCGTTTAGAAATTTAAAAGTTTAAAAACCAAGCGCTAAATAAAAACGACAGAATGTTGCATTTCGGTTGCGATTCTCGAGGAAAACAAGCTTAAGATACTTACATTGCACGCACTGCAGGATGAAGACGCGGAATTGATGTGATACCCATAAAGCTGCAATCTACTACAATCATATTTATAGGGACGGGACCAAGACAGTCGTACCCTTCTGCTACAATAGCTCTCATCAGCAATATTACAGCAATGATCATCATCCTGAAACTTATGAATGACGAATGATGAGAAAATGAGAATAGCAAGCGTGTTTGGAAGTAGATTATAAAATAATTTCGATAATACGCGCGCTTTGATTGGTCAACAGGTGTGTTTCATTAGCCTGTGCAAACACGGTTTTGACGTCACAAAACTTTAAAACTAAACTTTTATGAACAAAACAAAATTCCAGAAGTGACAAAATATTGATGAATTGTTTAAAATGCTCTTGTTTTTGTTCCACACTGTAGCTAGGATTACAAAGAACCGAGTTTCTTTAGAAGGAACACCATAAAGAAGAAAAAGTGATATTTGTTTTGCGAAACTGCCGGGTACGATTCGATGAATTAGCTACATCTGAACCGCCGTTTACAATGCAAATTTTGACACAAACGTTTACCAAAGTAAATCAAAACGATAAAAAAAAAACATTTATTACTTAAATTTTACTTATCAGCCTCAGAGCCTAGGTAACTTTCGAAAGTATTATCTGGTGTTTAAGCAAAGTAACAAGTCAACTCATTTAATTCATTACTTGAAATGAAGGCAACGGGCACGCGATATGATAAAACACAAAGTTGTTCAATATTCAAATCTTTATTGATTGTTTTAAGAAACAAACGGGAAACAAACAAAAACGCCGGGAAGTGTATACAATAACTGTTTGCTTATATTCAAAACAGTCTGGTTTCGAGGAAGACTCGAGAAGCTGTCACACGGCGAATGACAATCGACGTTTTCTTATGTCAGTTGAGAAGAAATTGCGGCGAGGAAGAATAAAAATTAACATTGTTCGTTGTTAGAAGATGAGCTAAAAAAACCCGAGTACTATAAATAAGTATTTCGAATCTCTCAAAAATCTTTCAAACGAAATAACTGCTGTTAAATTAAATTGAAAGTCAAAAAAGTTCTCAATCGACAAAGGCATTAAACAGAGCGCGAACAAAATACAAAGCTGAAATGATCGAGAACCTTAAAGAATATTGAAGTTCGGCGCAGCATAATGATAAGTTCAATAATCTCTACACGAGTTGTTGACAAATGGATAGTTTAACATTCTATTCTTCCCCCGTAAAAGTCTTTAACTTTTTAAAAGTTCGTTTACGGGCTATGATTTTAAAGAGAGCCGTCCTTCAAAAATAGGTTGACCCCGAAGAACTAAGACTTTTCCTAATTTTGCTTTTATATATATTTGAAAAAACTTTAAATTTGTTTAGTTTTTGAAAAATAGACATTTAAAATCATAGTCTTACAAGATCTCAGCTATTCAACAAGCGAAATATAGCATAGCAAATCATCCTTGCGACATTTTTTCGTGTTGCACGGTACATCAGTGTAACACAACTCTGCCACTTACCACAAACGCCGAATTTCTTCTCAAATAGACCATCAAGATATCACTTACAATTTGCATGATTTAATTACATATGCCTAAAAGAAAGGCCGGGATTAAGCGTATTAATCGATTTTGCAAGTAAAGCAGGTCTAAAACTCAAAAACAAAAATTTGATTGCAAACGAATGCTTTATAATTAGATGTACAAGCAAAATCTGCTATAATGACTTATAGATTCTCTTATTCTTATTTCTTACCTGCAAGAGGCTCAAATAACGAAAAATGATAAGATATCCGTGCAATTATGTTCAAAAGAACGACCTCTGGAACTTACAACAATTTTATGTATGCGGTCGTTACACTTGAGTGGCTGTGGAGAAACTGAGAGTGTCGCGCGTCAAAAAGACGCAACTTTACCAAATGTTTGGAATAATATCTCTAAGTTTCAGGATTTCAAAACGATAAGCCGTTAAAACGCTTTGGCTGATCAACACTTTTACGGGTTTGGTTGTTCGCCGTCACGGAAGAGTTGGCAACGGCAAGAAATAATATTCCAAAAAAGTTTGTTGCTTCGGGAAATCTTAAGAGACGTGAACACCTGTTGTTACACTCGCTTTTTATAGCATAGTGTTTTGTGCGCGAGCACATTAAGCACAAAAATTCGCAGAATAAAAGTATCTAAGCTCAACAAGGTTTTTTGTCGAGTTCAAACTTTTACTAGACTTCATAGAAGATATAACTCTATTGGATACACGCAGGATTGTTGGGAAAACACGAGAAAAGATTTGGATCACGAGCTGGAGGCGTGTGTTATCTCAACAATCCCAAGTGTTTCCAACAGAGTATGGAAACACGCAAAAAATCTTTTAAAGCTTGTATCAAATAATAACTGTTGACGTCATTCATGATTTCCATCCAGATTTAGAAAATAGTTTCAAAACGAGAAGATAAAATTTGTATCTCCAAGCGATCATGAATTTTTACTATTAAATGATTATAGGATTTGCGTGTGCCATTCAGGCCTAAAACTAAATTGTTTTTTTAAAAATTTTGTAATAACGTTCTCGCAGATACTCTCCTTCCTGAGTTAGGCAGAATGGAGGAAGGAGAGTATCTTCGAAAAAATTAATTAAAAAAAATAATCAAAGATTTTTTAAATTTTAGGTCTGAATGGCATACACAGAAACATATATATAATGATTTCTCCTGAGGCCTACAAAAAAAAATTTAGAGCTTGTAAAATATATACAAGAATATTCGACGTTAAAGAAATGGACACGTTTTTTCAACAACGAAACAAAAGAAAAAATATATTAACTTAGAAATTTCAAGATCCCATTTTTCAAAACAGTCTTTAAGAACAAGTTTAAAAGAACAATTCTTAGAGCAACATTTTTCAAGATTTACTACCTCATTTGCAAAATTGTTAAGAGCGCAAAAATACTCGAACCTCACTGGCTGAAATTTGATATTACAACGTGTGTTGACTACAGTTTTGATGTCACTCAATACCCCACTGCAGTTTATGCAATATATTTTTTATACAGCTATTATTAGAAATAGTTGTACTCTTAACATTTTTTCCAGTCGTACTATATTTTGTTTTTTCACTGCTGTGACGACCTGCGGTAACATTTCTTCAGCTAATCTCAAACCTCTGACTTTTCTCAGATACAAAGTTATTAGACTTATTTCGCCGATCTAATCCAGCATTCAAGAGTACTCTTCCATCATATATCAAACGGTAATTAGTTTTTCTTATTTCCAGGTATACTAATGAGTTTGTGAGACCGGCTTTGTTTTGACTTTCCGGCGGCCAACGAATGTGTTTAAGCAACTGCTAAAGGGCAGCTATTGTGTTGTTAAACTCAAGGTTCCAATTTTCGCTTGTCCAGTGTCTTTTACAGCTCCACGATTATCGTTCCTGTTCTAAAACTGTCAAGAAACACTCGCTCTGAAAACCGTTTGCATCCATATGGTTTTTAAATTCCTGTTGTTCGATTGCGTGTTTGCGCTACTCAATAATTATGTTTTCCTGTTTCATTAACGAAGAAACACCGAAAAATTCTCTGTTTATGTAAATTATTTTTATGTATCAGCCCATGAACCTTTTCCACGTACGTAATTATGGCATTTTTAAAAATATTTCGAATTTTTCAGTTTAATATATATTTCTGCCTAACTGCATGATGATTAATTACAATAAAGATTAGCTATTAAATCATACGCTTTATCGTTTTTGAAAATTATCTGCTTTGGGTTTTCTTATAGGTGTTGAAAATTAATCGCCTAATATTTGACGATTGGTTCGAAGAAAAACTTGTGTTCCTAATCCATGACTCCAGTATAATGTAGACAGAACGGGTCCAAAAAGATATAAACCCGTGCTTTTACAAGTTATTATGTACGGGCGAGGCCTAGTGGTCTTAAGCGGAAAATTCTTTACTTGGCAAATAAACAAAACATTTCATTACTTACCAAATTGTTAACGCTCCCTTGTCTAAATAACAGGCTTTGTTTATTTATGCGCTCCCAAAAATTTCCCTTTTCAGAAAATTCACCACGCAGTCGATTAACACTTTTAAGAGTTACACACAAAGACACATACAACAAGGTTGTGAAGCCGATAAAAATATCTTTGAGGGAACCGTTCTACCTGACAACTATTGTTAAAAGTTAAATGTATCAAGTGATTTGAAATGGACTTAGAGTATGCCTTTCGAGAGATTGTTTGTATGTCGTACTGTGTTCGGTAATACGCATGTTGGAAAACAAAAATAGCCAGAAAGGCAATTATCCTTTCTTCAAGCTACCTTGTAACGTTCTTTCAAGATTCAGACACAAATTCAATCATTTAAAGAAAAACCTAAACTAGCATTTTTTTTCTTTTTCTGTTAAATTATAGATAGAGAATTGTGGTGAAATTCTTGTTTTTTAAAGTTTATTCGCTTTTCCAGCTGTCAAAGCTTGGAGCTTTTGTGACGACAGGTGACTAGCGATGCTGATTTGATTTTGTCTTTTTGTTTTTTAGCTTTCTTTCCTTTTTCTTTGAATATTTGCTGTTCAAAACATTTTGCTAGGTAAACTACACTACGTAAATGCATCAAATAAAACAGTGTCCATAAAGCTTGAGGCAATTTCGTTCATTGACGACCAATATTAGTGATGTACATCAGGGAACCAATATGAAATATCGGAAAACATTTCGATTTAGGTCTAATCGCTCTTTTGTTTTTATATATTGAATTTATGTATATATCGAAATTGACTTCTTGAGTAGTAAGTTTTGCTATACTAAGCAGGTGCAGGATTTTAAAAGATACTGGATACCGCGAAGCGCTCGGGTGTTTTTCAACTCGTTTGGAGCAAGTGGTCGGCAAATTTTGAAAACAAAAGAGACATCTCTCGGTTTTCCATATTTTCAAAATATATGCGACGTTGAACGAGCGTTGTCGTTTACTAAAAAGTACCCCTTGCAGTCAGTTTAAGATCGATATAAGAGCGATTTTCAAAGGTCAAAAACGTTTTTTGTTGTCATTACAACAAAATAGTATAATGGGTCAAGAGCCAAGAAAAAGAAGAAGGTGAAGAAAGACGAAGAAAAAAGAAGAAGAAACGTATTTTGTTGCATTTTTCTGATATACAAAACGAAATAACGAATACTAGTAGGTGTAAAGAAGTTACTTTGTCTTTAAAAGAAACTATCATAATCAACTGTGTTCAAAGAAAAAAAGACAAACCAATAGAAAGGTGCTCATTTTATTTAGTTTAAGTTTCCAGTGGATACATACAGTGCATATGAAGTTTAATAAACTTCACATGAATAATTTATATAGCGTCCTTTTATTTCAGTCAGGATATCTTGGGTGTTAGCAGTCATGGACGGCTGTTTCGGGCTTATTTTGCCTCCTATTTATGACTTATTTGAGCACAGCGAAGCTAACAAACAGGCTCAAGTTCCCATTGAAAATGGTTAAAAAATATTACGATTGAAACAAATCTCCTTTTGAAAAGAAGTTGAACAGCACATAGCAATCTATTTTAATTAAAAGTAAGGCGGAAAACATCGATATATTTTTCATTGTTCCGATCATAAAATGTTTCCTGTCAAACAAGAATGAAAAATTAATAGAGGTAGCATTGCGTTGCTTTTCACAAAAAGACAAGCAATAAAAAAGCAACACAATAAACCTCAACAGATGAATATGTGCTCAATGTAAAGGCTTTATCAAAGAATGGACATGGAACTAAATAAAGAGATGGTGTGTACTATCGTCAGTTCAATTCCCTACCGATTCAATTAAATTTACCTCAAGTGTTGTTAAGAAATTCACCTTTTAAACAAAAAGAAACTAATAGAATAGAAAATAAAACTTACTTTGTCGGCTTTGAAATGAAGTTATTTAGTAGTCATAAAAGCTGTCAGAGGCTGTTTAATAATGTAGATGTAGAAAGGTGATCACATACAGACTGATGGCGGAGTGCCAGACTTGTTTCAGTAAAAGTGTTTGTCAAAACGTCCAGTCCATGAAAAGTTCATCAATAACAGCCCCTTTCTTCCAACAAGGATACCAGAAATGAATTGGACAAACACAACTAAAGAGACACATTACAATCCTGGGTATGATCCCGATTTAGATTTTTGGATAATAGGAACAATTTATCTGGCCATGGAACTTCTTATAGTGATTGGAAACGGGTTTGTTATAGCTGCGATTCTGCTCGACCCTTTTAAGAACATTCGTTGTTTTCCGCCCAACCATCTTGTGTTGAGCTTGGCATTTGCAGATTTTATGGTAGGAGCAGTTACATGTTTCATGAGTGGTTGGTGGTTTATCAGTAACGCTGCCTTTGGATCCGATTTCATCGATGAAGGGAATGAAGAGGAAGCTATTGGTCAGATCGAGTTGGTATCAATATCCACTGTAAACCTGCTAGCTCTGAGTGTGGACAGGTTGATCGCCATCAAGAATCCGCTTCGTTATAAATTTGTTGTAACAAAACGAAGAATAAGGATTCTAATTGTGACAACGTGGATATATTTTCCCACCATAAAAGGGGGGCTTCATTTTCTGTTTCGTGGTTTGGAAGGAACACCTAAAAAAACCTCCTTCGTTATGAACTGTCACAATGCAGCTGCGTTTGTTGGTCTGGTTGTTGTCTGTTGTCTTGTCATCCGATCTCTGAAAAAGCAATCTAATGCAATGAAGCAAGTCTCAAAAGAATCCCGTATTTTCAATAACGTAATCGAAAGAGAAAAAAAAGTTGCCAAAGCAACAATAATTTTAACGCTGTTCTATGTTGTTTGCTTTATTCCTTTCATGTTATACCAAATTCTACACATATATTTTTCGATTGACTTTAAAGGTAATTTAGGATATTTTTATATATGTGCCCTTTCATTGGTCTTTTTCAACTCATTGGTAAATCCATATATTTACGCACTTCGTTTGCCAAAGTATTTAAAAGTTATACAATACCTTGGGAAAAACTATTTCTCTGTAATCAAAGGTCAAGAGAACCTGTGGGTTCGTCGCTGAATAAGAGGAAACAAGTTGTGGCTGCGGAGCTTTTATATCAGAACACAAAATTATAATTTTTATTGTTTTCTTTTTTGCTTGTGTTTTAGTAGAAAACTTAACTTTTGCTATGTTTGTGGGTACATTTAAACATCTTTCAAGCTTTAGATCATGGTTGGAGGGATCAATTGTGATAAAAGTTGTTTACATGCGTATCTAAACCGACTGCTTTAATCTGCATATTTGTTTGTAAATACTTATTGTATATAGTATACTCCTTTGCTTAAACTGTTGATGGAACCTTTTTTAATATTTATAACAGTGCTTCAATTTATAATAGCTCGAATTTCTTATATAGCAGGATGAAATACATGCAACAGTTTACGAAGATTCGGTTTCCTTCGTATCACTAGATAACTAATTGGCTTAAACAAATTGAAGTATAATAATTAAAAAACAAAACCCATACAACGTTTGTGAAACATATTTAGTACAATATTTCGCCTGGCCATACAAGGTTTTATAAGGTACAGTTGAGAATCGTTATGAATGCGTGGGAAATATATAAAAGAAAGTGATTGATAAGGACCGGAAAGGGATAATTATAATGTTTCATCTGTGGCATTTAAAAACAAACAACTTTGAAAAAAAAGTTACTTGATGGAAAACTAGCACAAAACGACGCTATATCAACTTGAAAGTTAGGAAAATGAAAAACAATTTCACTATTCTCAGCATAAACTTGAAATACTTCCTGTCCATCGAGCATTAAATTTTTTATAGATTTATTGTTTTTGTTTTGTTCTTTGAATGGGCAGCCAAGCAGTAAAAAGCAGCAAAATGAACCTAACAGATAAATATGTGCCCAATGTACAGGATTTATCAAGAATTAACGTAAAAAAAAACGCGGTCAAACCCCTGGCAACAAAAAAAGTAAAACTAAATTTTACTATTAAACAAAGAAGAAAGAAAGAAGTAATTAGAAGGAGCAGTATATAAGGCGTACCTTCAGTTGTCTTTAATGTGAAATTACTCATGCAGGGTACATAAAAGCTAAATTCTCGTTTAACAAGGTAATTTAAAGAAAAAAAAAACACTCCATTATTACAAAACACACTGAAAACGTGTGTTTTGTATTAATTATCCAGTTTTCTAGCTTGACATTTTTTACACCGTTAATTGAGGCAGTCAATACGTCTTGACAAAGAAACATTTCAGCTCCACTGCACTCCACAGAAAAATAAGAACTGTAACAGCCTCATGTTAAATCGGAAACATTATTTCAAATAAAATAGATTTGCATCACATTTTCATGAGCAAATCATGGTGCAAATATTGTGTCTATCGAAAGTAAACCTGTGACAAAGATAGTAAACTATGTATTTGCTCAACCATGTTTACTCGGGCCAATAAATACGTATTCACCATCTTTGCTATAGTTTAACTATAGGTTCACACCATGTTCGCATCAGATTTACCCATGCAAATGTGATGCAAAATACATTTTTTCGTCCAGTGTTAAAGAGCGTACCGGTTTAATAATGCTATATATAATAAAACATGCAATAGGATAACAGCAATAACAATTCTCAACGGCTGCTAAGGTCCAATCAATTTATCAAAAAATAGGCGAAAAACCTAGAGAGAGTCCAGTTTCAGCATACTCGGCATCGGGCTCTCTTGATAATTTTTAAACTGTTAAAGGCAGTTGACACGTCTTGACAAAGATATTACTCAGATGATGAATCTGACAACTGGTTCTTAAGAGTGTCTGAGAAAACCAGGCAGAGGTCAGAAGATGGGGTTCGGCCCATCTCAACGAAATTTCTAGCATTGAATATATTTATCCAACTTTTGGGTTAAGCTGCTAAGTTTTTATTTAAGGTAAGTTTTTATTTAAGGTAACTATTACTCTTTTTTTTAGCTAATATTATTGAATCCGTTTTTGAATCTTGTATGCTAATTTTCACATAGCGAATATTTTCTCTTTTGCATTATTTAAGTTACTTGAAATATTAGTCTATTGTTTAATCCCATACTTAGCTTGGCACCATTGTAAATTCTTTATTTCTTATAGTGACATCAAGAGGATGCCGAAACTTATTGTTTAAATGTATTTAAACTATTGGACTGGGTTTTTTTAATTTCTTTTTTGTGGCAAAGTATATAGCCTGCGTAGCGGCTGTTTTTCTAGGGGAGAACCCAACCGTCGATCAAGCGACCCGCCATGTTTAGAAAAAGCCTCTCTCCCCAGGCTTCAAGTCTTAGCTGGCACTTTCAATATGGCGGCTCGCTCGATTAACGCACGGTCTCTCCCCTAAACACAACAATAACAACAACGACAATAATGATAATAATGATAATAATAATAATAATAATAATAATAATAATAATAATAATAATAATAATAATAATGTTTAGCATTTATAAAGCGCCCTTCTCATATGTATATGATCTAAGGCGCTTTACAATGATTTACAATTGACTGTGGTATCGAGGGTGTTAGATAGTACGCTATACACTGCTCACAAATATAACCATAAGCGTTGCCCTCAGTAGAAGAGACAGGCCACGACACCGGGATCACCCTACTTTTTGAGGACAAGTGCTGTGGGTTCTTTTAAGTTCCCCAGAGGAGATTGAGAGACTGGGTCTACGGTTTAACGTCCTTATTCGAGAAGGCGCGAAAGTCTAACCGTTTGCAGATGTTAGAGCAAAGGCAGCACCTTCTCCTCGGTTATTTTAAGACCCTGAGTGAAGGTCCGGCACCGGGAATCGAATCCCGGGCCTCCCGCACGACAGACTGGCGCCTTACCAACTAGGCTAACAGTCGCTACACAGTGTATAAATTATGATGATTCACGATGCTGCAAATTTTGAGCTGCTGGTCCTTCCAAAAGCACGATCAACTTCATATTGACTAAAGAGTGAGGTTGTCTGTATGCTTGCGATTCTTGCGATACATTTTTGCATTGCAAGAAATAGAAACCCGTTTAGCCACAAAATCTTGTCTTGAAGCATCTTTTTTCATCACCCTCAGTGGATGAAAACAATCTTTACAAACATGCAACAGAATTATCGAGCTCCGTTTGTAAACAATTTGTGCTGGTTGTAATTTCATAAACATTTTCTTTTAAAGTCGCTATAAACCTTTTTTTTTTGACTGAAGTTTTTGTTATCTATGAATTCAGAATTCGAATAACTGAAGGAAACTTCCGCTTCTAAGTACGCTTTAAAAAAAAAGTGTAAGCAAGTTTTTCACCGAACAGGCCAGGGACTGGTTACCTGTGACGTGGCAGCAGTGAGTTGTGTGGTTTTTGAAAATAATTCGTTTCTATGATAAAAGATGAATATTTTTTTTAAACAACTTTAAGGGAATAGTTCATTGGTTGAAGTTATAATGACATTATTACTCTAGACAGAATCCATGTTGTTCTGAGACAAAATTGTCTTTGCCTCGCGCCTCATGCTACATCATTAGCCTCCTGCTATGTCAACATAAGCACGTTGCGAGCCTAAAAATGTAACAGGAACAGTAAGAAACTGTTTTATTTTCAAAAATTACTTCTGCTAAGGGGTTCTACCTTTCATCTATAGATGAAAAAAGTAAGCTTTATAAGAAGTTTAGGCCTTAGACCGTCAAAGAGGACTGTAGTACTTCGTCTGTATAGTCCCACAGTCCAAAATGTAAGTACCTTCAGTTCTCTCACGGTGTAAAGCTTAAAACAGTCCGGTAAAGTGCAAAGCGAGCGAGAGAAAGTCCAACTGTTTGACCCTAACATTAGACGCAAAATAGAAGTGTTTCAGCGTGGATATCGAGAGGCCGAAAATAACGTTTAGTAACCATAACAAAAAAGATGTCCGGAAATTTGATCGTTCAAAACAATTAACTTCCGCGCATTAAAATTTACGAACGTTTTAAAGTTCAGAGCTTAATTTTTACTTTTAACTTTAGAATATCTCAAGATTTGGACGGATAGTGTGTCACTGGGAGCCCCGTTTTAATAGAATTTAACATTTGAAGAATTTTTGCAACTTGGGCTCATCACAATACTCCTGGAAGTTGACAAGCTTGTCTCATCTTTTAAATTAAACGCATTCGAGATAACGTAATCATCTCACTCTTGAATTGTTTTTGTTGTAGCACATTCTTGGGAAGAACTCGGGCTTTAGAATAACGAAAACAATCATGCAGGGTGGAATCGAAATTGAATTACTCGAACATTAGGTTAAAATACCGAGTCCGAGGATTTCAGATACTAAATTACTCTTGATTGTTGATTTTGTCAAAGTGAGCCGTGGTTATAAGAATAAAACTACAGATCGCGAAAAAAACACTTAAATACTTTCATGTCATTTTTCAAGTTATGAATGTTGTTACGAAAATTATTTTTTGCCCTGCCGGAGTACACGGAAGTGTAGTATCTCTTAATTTGAACTTTTGAAGTTAGTATGTTGTTTGTAAATTGTTTATTTTGTATATTATATTCTAAGTAGTACGGTAACCGCTCCTTATGAGCATTTGTTGAATGCGGAGTTATGCAGTTCATACATGCAGATTTAATCATGCTAAACTTGCAGTATAACTATGTGTAAAGATATGCCGAATTTTTTACTCGTATATGGGTAATTGTTTATTGCTTTCGTGCCAAAAACGGTCATACAGTATTCTACTGGTGCCTACAACGCCTCTTTTTCTATATATATTTTTTTGCTTAATAACTGCAAATATAATAATGAGCTAAACGAAAGTTAAACCAGTTTATTGGAAATACTGACGTAAGTCTGGAAATATTTTTCCAAAAGGAAACTACGTAAATGAAAGTACATCTTCTAATTTTTGTTATTTAAAACAATCTTGCAAAGCTGATTTGTGGTAGTCACATATATCGATTTGTTCCCGGCGCGATAAACGTCAGATCTTTGATGGGGACTTTCGGCCGCATGGTTTCTTGTTGCACGACAACCAGGCCTGAAACCGATAGTTTTTTTTGACAACTATTGTACGAAAAAATTGATCGCTCGCAATATTACAGTACGGCAGTGAAATCGTTTTGCTTTAGAATAGATTTATTGATCGTTCGTGTGACGTTTCTAAGGGGAGGTAAGGAAGGGAGGGTGTCGGATTAGGAATGGAGCCTGCCGCATTGCATGTAACTCCTTAATATTAAGTTAGCTTTGTGCAAGCGTTGTATACAGAGTAACTATAAATTTATGGCACAAAGCAGATTCAGCGAAAAAAGGTTAATTTCGTACCATTTATTTTTCAAAACTCACAAGACTAAAATCGCCGTCATCTTCGTTTTTGCCGTATCTCCCAGAGGAACAAAGTGTTGGCAAATTCGCATTGTATCGATCATGAGCAATTAAATGAGATTTTGTCTTTGCCGTGAACCAAAAAAAAGAAAAACAACAGCCAAACGCCAAATGATAGCGCAAACTTTCGGAAAGCAAAACATTACTCGTCATTTCGCTCGGAGCCTCTATATATTAGTCACACGAGAGCAACTCCTACACCGCGATTTTCAAGAGACCTACAAGTGTAACGTCACAATAAATGATGAGGCCATTCTTACAGCAATGAAGCAGACAACCTTATGGTGTAGATTCTGAGCCAACGTTGCAGTTTACAGAACAGATGGAGTTTCTGAAATTTCTAGATGTATAGTATACATTTTTGAAAATACGATCCTAGTGGCGATGTTGCTCCGTTATCAATTTCAAAATATTGTCTCGTGTGCTAAGAAGCGGGATAGATAGTGGTGCGATGGGTAGGCTCTCCCCAACCCCCACCCTCTCCTCCCTCAAGCAGAGAAGGTCATCTTTTTTTGTTTAATTTTCCAGACTTACGTGTTTTAAATTAAGGCTTAACTTTCTACACTGCAAAAATTGCACTTTTGTAAAATGTGTTGGCAGAACACATTTTTTGAGTAAACTTGTGTTTTACTCAAACTTGTGAGTAAAGCTAACACATAAGTTTGAGTAAAATTCTTAACTCAAAAAAATGTGTAAACCTGACGCATCGTATTGAGTAAACTACCTGCGTAGCTTTTACTCAAATTTATGAGTAAGATTGTGATTAAATATTACAAACTATGAGTAAAGGTAACACAAAAATTGAGTAAATATAGTTTACGCAAATTATGTGTAAAACTGACACATCTTGTTGAGTAAAAGGCTTGCGCATCTTTTACTCAAAGTATTGAGTAAAACTGCCACTAAATGATTACTCAAGCATATGAGTAAAGATAACATAAAAATTGAGTAAAATGTTTGCGCAAAAATACATGTAGTGCTAAGTAAAAGAATTGCGTACTTTTTACTAAAATTATTGAGTAAAACTGCGAGTAAATCTTACGCGAACTATATGGGTAAAGTTATGTTTGAGTAACATATCTTACACAAAGTTTGTGTTTAACACGCAATGTCGTGCAATGCATGTGTGACTTGCAAAAAGGTGGACTTCCTGAAGTTTTGATTAGGTTACCTCATATTAATAAAATTGGTTCATGGCTATGAAGTAAAACTTTGTATTCTCAAAAAACAATTGTTAAATGCACAGTTTTCTGAACATGGCTGTTTACGTGACCAGTCTTCGCGGGTGAATGAATAAGCGCGCGAACCAACGTGTCATCGACAGGAACGGCAGGCATGAAAGGGTCGGGGAGTTAAACCACGAAAACAAAGCAGCCAATGAATTAATACATAGGCGTTTTAATATCGTTAGCTCTCTTCCTCTTTCCCTAAAGTATTTTACAAGGACAACTCAAGGACAACTCAAAGTGCGAATTCTGTTTAACAATTCAACCAAAATGGTTATGATGTCGATGACTACGGTTGACGTGTTCCCATGAAGGTCTAAGATTATTTACAATTTTTTTCTAATGCGTAATGAAACGGAGCGTTTTGTTCCATTTAGCAGTTATAAAACGTAAATAAGGTTTTTTAATGCGTCTATCTATTGCTGCGAACCATGACCATACAACGAACGTGGTTATAAAAATAAGGTTCTATATCAGTGATTTTAACGAGCAGTGCTTTAATGCCCTATATAGACCAACTATAAACTGATTATTAAGTCTCAACTGTTCTCCACTGAGGCCGAAGCCATCATATCAGTACCGTAACTCATTTGTTTTTAATGACCAGCCACAAATTGAATTCTAAGCCTTAGTTCTTATTTTTCCCGTAAAATTATTTCGTGTTTTGATTTGGCCTTGAAATTTTACCTGTAGATCTAGAGCATTCGTGAATCACAGTGCCATGTTATGCACTAATTTGTGTTAACGGAAAAATTAATTTTTGGCGGGAATGGAAGTTGGGGAAATTAAAACTGATTTGTCTGTCTTCAGAATAAATAAACTTTTGCACTGAGGTAGTGCTACTATATAAAAAAGGACGAATCAATTTTTTTCTGGCATTATTAATACAATAATATTTCCATTCATTTGGTACCTTGTCGTTGTTTTTGTAGTGTTGCTTATGCAGCTGTTGTGTAAGGTCGTTTTCACTGCCTTTTACCAACAACCCATTCAGTTTGTACTTTCAAGGAACTGCCTGTCAGTGGGAACTACAAAACCATACTGCAAGGCTGTATAAGCTCGTGTTGATGCAGTTTCTGTTGCTGTGTAAGGTAATGTTATATACGTAACCTTTTACCAGCACCTCTTTTGAGTAGTATGTTAATTCAAACGACTCATTAAAGAGTATGAGCATGAGCTTATACTCAAAACTTCTTCGAAGAAAACGAGAAATATAATTTTTGTCTAAAATGTGAACATCAACTGAGTTTATTTTGTCTGACAACCAACTGTAAATGTTCCAGAAGAACAATAACTTTAAAACCACTTTGGGACTACTAAACGGACGTCAACAACTGTCACGCAACAAGGGCACGAAAGGGCGGAGGCAGCTGCGAAGAAAGCTGTATCGCATTTTGAAACTAAAAGATGAGAAGAAATGTCCCAGCCTAAAAAACTGAACTAAAAATGACATTTGAATCCATATAGTACACCAAGTACTCTTATGCATGCGCAGATGTAGACCTAAGTAGACCAACACTTGTGTCAGAGCTCGATGCAGACCGCGGGCGCATCATGTTACCGCTTCCATTCATAGAACAAAAAAGTTTGGAACTTCCATTTTGCGCCAAAACGTTTTACTGTTTTCAAACTATGTGCAACATTCATCCAACAAACCACAGCATGCCATGCAAACGAACTTGCCCAACAATGTTGCGTTATGTTGTGCCAACAATTGATATTGCGTCCCTTTGCTTGGGGCTTTATTTATCTAGCTCATCTTGTATGTTTAACCTGCTGTCCAGTATATACTATACCGTTATCACATGAATTTATGCATTTTCTAATTTTGTCCACTATTTGCTTTTCTTAGACGAAACGGCAGAATTAGCTAAACTGCGGTACTTCCTTTCTTATTCGAATCAAAATCTGGTTTGCGCAATTCAAACATTAATGACTTTTCCGATTCATTAAGGTAAGTTGAAAGTTGACGTTCGTTCTCACTTTCATTAATTTTTCCACCTTTAACTCCTGCTACTATAAGTGTTGTCAGCATACTTGTTCTAATGCTGATCGATGAAGATATATCCATATATATCTAGGACGTTAACAGGAAAAGCGGTCTTCTATCGTCTTGCAAAATCTAGCTCATTGAGAGTTGTTGGCGCGTGCAACATTTAAAATCCCCATAAGACTCAGCACTCGAAATTCTGAAATCCTATTACATATACTAACTAACCTGCAAAATGTTTGGCAATTAAAATTTGCTAATTAATAAGAATCAAGACTTTCAAGACTTCACTGGAACTTAATGAAAAAGCTGACAGACAGGCTTTAGTTTCGCTCTTTAATTTCACGCTATTTTTCTTTGCTGGTTTGATTTTGTTTTCACTGACTACACACAAGATAGGATAGCACTTCAATTTAAGTTCGAATGATAGACTAGAGAAACTGAATCCAACAAAAATACTGCCCACACAAAATGCCGTAAGCCAAGTTTTTGCCAAACAATAGAGTAGTCCCTTTTCCTGTTAACGTACTAGATATATATAAGTGTATTCGAAATTTTAAAATTATATGTTGTAGTTCAATTTTAATTGTTTTAAAACCAAATCGTTTTCTTTGAAACATTCGTTTTTTAAAACACTTTATATTTAAGGATTTTTTATCTCAACCTCCCACTCCCTTTATATCCCATGGAGTTATCCCCCCCCCTAATATAATCTCCACTCGATCCTACTATAACCTCCCCACTACCCCATATGCACAGAAAACCTCCTATTTCGCTTTGTAAACCTGCGCTCTATCCACTTGTATTCTTCCTTTTATTGTTGCGACGCATTTCGAAGTACTTTTTCAAAAGTAACAAAAAAAAAAAAAACACGTTCAAACATAAAAAAGGACCAAGTCCTATGATATGGCTTAGACGGTTAGGCATGCATAGACAGAAATACAGCTGATGAATCAGCTGTTCAGACGGTGTCACAGGTTTCTTTGACCGATGTAAGTAAACGAACATAATTCAGATGAGCAAGTAACCTGACAACCAACAAACACAACTGGAGAAGACTATGAAAAATATGTGAATTACCTATAACAATTAACATTAGGTTTTAATTTTTTGACAGGTTTTTCCAAAAGCAGTATCTAAAACTTTAATTTAATATCGCTTACATTGCAGGCCAACAGACGATCCAAATGGAGTGGCAAAAAAATTAAAGAGGCCGCACCCAACTATGCAAGGAAACTACTAGGTTTTCATAGTTGCTGACAACCAAGTTCTTTGTCCTAACATGGGAGAGCCTGATGGATGCAGCACTTGGCCTAATGGCTACATTTTATGTGTTCATGTACGAGTACCCCGACGGCTTAAATAGTTTTCATAGTTATTCGAAAATCAAAGACAATAAAAAGCTAGCAGTATTGGTAGCAAAGTTCGTGATTGAACTTGATAAAGTAACTTTAAATGCTGAGCATGGACCTGCAATTACAGAAGTCCCAGTGTGTGCATGTGCTACCTTTAAAATTGTTTCATCTTTAAACACGAAACTGCCGATATAACTACCTGTAACTGTGTTTATGCTAATTTTTCTTTAAATAAGAAATTTTCTGGTAAAATAAATGGCAGATTTTCTACACTGCACTACTAATCGTGTCACTCGGCCTGCGTTGCGTTTACACCAAGATTTATGTAAAGTTTACTCACAAAATGTATAAAAGTCCGTTCAACACATAATAAAGTGTTACGGGGATGCAATTTCATCGCGTATTACTGACTCAAATTTTGTGTTGTCTCAACTCAAAGTTGTGTTAGCTTTACTCACTTTTTTGTGTAATGTATTACTCGCAGTGTTGAGTAAAAATATCTCTGAGTAAATTTTACTCAATATTTTGAGTAAAGACTATTCAAACCTGAGTAATGCTAACACGTAAGTGATTAAACGTTACTCACAGCTGTGTGTTGTCCGGACACGCAGAAACTGCTTCTGCTTACTCAATTCTGTGTGCCAATGGGGACGCAAAGTTTACTCAAAATTTTGTGTTGTCTCTACTCGGCATTTTTTTGCAGTGTATTAGCTCATTACAAAATTCGCAGTTATTTAAGCGCCTTAACTTAAAATAACTTAAAATAGAGAAAGAGGTGTTGCAGGCACCATTAACTTAAAATAAAATCAGAATACTGTATGACCGATTTTGGAACGAGAGCAATAAACAACTGCTCATATATGAGACTCGACAAACTCGACATATCTTTAACATAGCTATACCGCAAGTTCAGCATGATGAAATGGGTATGAACTGCAGAACTCCGCATTAAAGAATCGTTGTCACCTTATGGTTAGGCCTGGGTCTGTTTATGTTTTCATCCGTGATCAGTGAGCGGGGCGGCTAATTTGAATGACACAAGAACAAACTTCACAAGCAGGCCAGAAGCGGGCATGCAAAGATGAAATCTGGCATACATGTTGCCGAAGTCGAAGACCAAAATTATTCAAACGAGGACTCGTCCATTCCAATTGAGCATGTGATTCCGACAGAAAATCTAAGAAGAAATAAATAAGTATGGGTCAATTGTTGAAGAGGAAATCGAAGTCAGTGTGGAAGACGTATAAGCTAGCGAAGCTCGCGATCGGCTGCAGAACCAGTGGTAAGTGAAATCTGCTTGTTTCGTTAGCTGTCATAATAGTAATTATTTGCGTTATTCTAATTGTTTGGTATTTAATTTGTAGTTATGCAAGTGCAAGAATACATGCAGTCGCAAACAAAATAGAAAAACACTGGGATGTCCTTGAAAGAATGCAAATAAGAAATGCGGCGCAAACTGTTCTTGTAGCACGAAGAAACAACAATGCAGAAATGGACGGAAACAAAGTACAGAGATAGCAAATGCTCAGAGACCAGGCCGACAGGGAGTCGACGGAAGAAACTAAGGTACACTTTTTTTTTTATAATAATATATTTTATAAGAATATTGAGGCTGAAATTTGCGAAATTTTAAGAATATTTGAAGAATATACCTGAGGCTGGAATTGTGAAAAGAATATAATTTCGTGCGTTGTAAATCTGTAATTACAATACAATAATATATGTTTTTATCTAACTTTATAAAATCATTCCTTTATCTAATTGGCAAAACTTGCCAGAAACGAAACACTCTGCACTAGAGATAGCCAAATGTTCAACAATGAGACGGTACATGTATTGCCGTATTTGTGCAGTACGAAATATGTACAACGCAAAAGACATGAACTAAACCACAAAATTTTCATGATAAATTATTTCTTTTTTAGGTAATAAAACTAAGAATAACAATATTACAAGAATATTTTAAGCCTAAGATCGGCAGAAAAGTAGGACTATTCAGCCTGGGCCGGAAAAACAATATTCTAATGTACTTTGATTTTGAATCGAGCAAATGACATGAGCTTTGACAAATCGACAATCAAGAGTAATTAAGTATCTGAAATCCTCGGACTCGGTATTTTAATCTAAGTTCGAGTAACTCTATTTCGATTCCACCCCTGCATGATTGTTTTCGTTACCCTAAATCCGATTTTTTTACCAAGAATGTGCTACAACAAAAACAATTCAAGAGTGAGATGATTACGTTATGCCTGAATGCGCTGATTTTCAACCGTCGGCAAGGCGAATTTGAGGTAAGTTCATTCACTATTTTGGTGCTCGTTCTGCGCGATCCACATCAAATTTTTACATAGTTTTGTAGTTTTATCTTTCGTCTCCTGGTGCATGTTTGTTAGACTTTTTCGTTCTGATCCACTTTTGAGAAAATTAAATTTTCCGCACCGAACTTTCCACTTCGCTGTCGCTTCTACACTAACCAGTCCTTGAAAATATTGAGTTTAAGCGAACGAATAACATTTATTTTACAAAAAAATAGAGATTTATGAAGGAATATGCTTATTCTGTTTGTGGCTAAAAATGAATAAATATGAACGTCGCGAACGATACGTAAAATATGATGTCGAAATTCATCTTGACTTCGAGCTGTAAACAGGTATATGTTTGTAAATTAGAGGCCACTGATCTTCTTCGGGTACATTTTTTTATATTTGAAACTTTTGAAACGAGCGAAGTCAGTTTTAGCAGTTCCCAATAGATGTGTGATTTCCTCACAAATTTTCAAGGTACTTAATTTTTGACGCGGAAACCCGTTGGTCGGTTCTTACGCGGACAGCCTCTTAAATCGTTTATATACCTTAAAACTTATAGATTTGACTCGGGATATTGTGTAGAACTAGAATATGCGAAGTATCTGGAATTATTTAGGAAAGTCGACATCAGTCCGTCTCACGTTGAACTATCGAATTTGTTTACATCTGAGTGATTGATACATTTGCATATTCTGCCCCACAGCAATAGTCGTTTCAACGCTTCGCGTATCCACGACTAAAAAGTACTTTAAGCTGAAAGTTAAAACGAATGAAGTCTAACATACTTTAGAAACAGTATCAATATGATGAGTAGTTTCAAAACACTAAAAGAATAAGATAAATTTCAACGGATCTAAGAACCTAAAGGAAAGGTTGGTGTTATATATAATAAAATCAATATGAAAAATTTAGTGCGATTTGAGTCCAGTTGAGTTTTTCTCAGCTGGACTTAACGTCCTTCTTTTTGTGATTAACATTTCATATACCATGCAAACACTCCTTAAAAACACGTGTGTTTATTTTTAATCGCCCGAGTTTCTTGACAACCAATACACTGTTGCAAGCAGTCGACATCTTTTGAAAAAAAAAGAGCTCAAATATTACGAGACGAGATGAATAATAACGGCTAGTTTTGACCGACAAAATTTGAAAGAGAAAACAGCAAATACTCTATAGCAATTAACCGTATAAAATCCGATCATTTAAGTCATCTAAATCGAGAAAAACAAACTTAACTATAAAAGCTGACTATTACTATGAAAACTGCGCTACTTCAATTTAGCTAAAGCCAATATCATTGAGTCAAAAATACTATAAAGAAATTTTAGTGCTAGAATTAAAATCAATTACAACACAAGCTTAATAATAAAAACACAATTTCCAACGGGTCTAAAGTCGGACTAGAAAGAAAGTCGGTATTATTTATATTAAAATTCATACAAAAAACTTAGTACCAGTTTAGTCCGTACGCGTGTGTGACGGTTACAACTGGTCTTAACCCTTCATATGAATAACTTACTTTTCATATACCATGCAAACCCTCCCTAAAAACACGTGTGTTTTGTTTTAATCGCTTGGGTTTCTTGGCAACCTCAGTTACACTGCTACAGGCAGTCGACGCGTCCCGACCAAAAACTTATTCAAATGTAATGAGACGAGTTAATCATACCAGCTAGTTTTTTCACGAAAATTTAAAGAAAAGCAGCAAATACGCCATAGCAATTATGATTATATATCAAAACTGAACACTTAAAGCCATTTTAATCGAGAAAAACAAACTTAAATGTAAAAGCTGACTATCATCAGAATGAAAACGTCGCTACTTTAACTAAAGCGAGTCATCAAGCCAAACATACTTTAAAGACAGTGCTAGTATAAACAACAATCAAGACAATAGGTTAATAGTAACAAAAACAAATTCTAACGGGTCTAAGTACCCGAAAAAAGGTGGTTTTAATTTATATTAAAATTCCTACCAAAAACTTAGTGCGAGTCAAGTCTGTACGCCTGACTAAGTTTCAACTGGGCTGAACCCTTCATATGAGTAACTTACATTTCATATATCAGGCAAGCAAACACTCCCTAAAACGCGTGTGTATGTTTTATTCAGGTCTCTTGACAACCTTTGCCTTTTTAAGTACTGGCAGTCGATACTTCTGACTATGAACTTATAACAGCAGTTTTTCACAGAATTTCAAATAAAACAGCAAACACCAAACATGAAAAGCTAATTTACGGGAATAAAAAACGGCTCGTCGCGACGCATAATTATGCCAATACCAATTCAGAAATAAGGTGAAAGTACCTCAAAATTGACAGCGTATACAAAACCAAACGAACACACTACCTCAAAGTCCAAGGCGTGCGGGCAAAACTTTATACATTACGTAATCAAAAAGAAGCAAGAAAAATAAAATTTTGGAGCAAACCATCAAAATGTAAGCGGTGTTAGTGGAGATACTTCGGTCCATCATCTCTTTATTCAACCGAATAGAAAAGGTATATTTTGTTGCAATTTGAGTAATTAGAGAAACCAGAAACTGTATACAACTATTCGTCAATGTCACTACAGTATCATCGGTTGCCCTCCAACATGGCTCATTCCCAAGGGTTACTAACAGCTGAGGGAAATTTTCTGCAAACTGTCATACCACACTTATCAATTTTTAATGGATTGACGTCAGCAATAGGAAATCGTTTGTAAGAAAAACATCACACCATTCTCACAGTAGCGCAATTTTGAAGACTCTGAAGCGGTTAAGTGACAAAGACAGAGCGATGGCTGAGCAGCCTTTGAGATCGGGTGATGAAGACTACGCGAAGCATTTTTCCGCCAAGGAGTTCTTGCAACATGCTTATAGTCTAGAAAGCGATACGGAATCATCATGGGTAGTACAGTTTTTCCTCTTCAACTATCACAAGTTCTGGACAACATTGAGACCAAGCAACTTAACATTGTTAGAGTTTGGTGGGGGTTCTTCGATTTCCTGGCTCATCAGCGCTTGTCCTTACGTGAAAGAGATTCTCTTTGCCGAGTACTTAGAAGCAAATCGTCTTGAAGTTGAAGCGTGGCAGAGGAAAGATAGCTCCGCGTACGATTGGTCTCCCATCTTTGATCATGTGGTGCAAAAGCTGGAAGGAAAGTCAAAAGAAGAAGGATCAACACGAGAAGAGGAACTAAGGGGAAAGATATCTCGAATTATTCCATGTGACATCCGCAAACGCCAGCCACTGATGATCGAGGAATACTACAACCTCAAGTTTGACGTCATTTCTTCAACCGGGAGTCTTGAGGCTGCAGTGCAAAGCGATGAAATGTTCTGTGAGGCAGTGATGAAGTTAACAAAGCATTTAAAACCAGGAGGTCATTTGGTTTTAGCTGGTTATTTGAATAGCAAAAGCTATATGGTGGGAAAGGAGAAATTTTCTGATTATCCAATAAACGAAGCTCTCATCCGGCGAAGTTTTTGCGAAGCTAGAATTGAAAAGATTCAGTTTTACACAAGCAATCCTCCTGATTTGAAAGGTCCACGAAGCCCAACTGATTTCAGTTTGTTTTTTGCTTGGGGCGTTTTGACGAGCCGTGAATGAAAAACAAACTTTTCGAAACTTGTGCAGTGCTGTAATTATTCATGTTTGGTTATTGTAAAGGTCTTATAGCAACGTCACCCATAAGCCATTGATTAGATGACAGGAACAGGAAAGAACTAAAAAATAACTTTTTCAGACACTTGAAATTGAAACTATACACAAGAATCTATTTGGAGTTTCTTGAACTTTTAGTTATTAATCCTTGCTTAAGAATAGTTCCACGACAACCTAAATTCTTCGAGCATAAACAGTTTGTAGTTTAATTGTTTAATAAATTAAGTTTTAAGTACAACCCTTGTATGTTCTTACACGGTACATTGTCGTTTAGAGTGTCACGAGAAAGTCTTGCTTCTGCGATCAGTTAGCGAAGCGATCGAGCACCAATACTTACCTTGACAATTTGGTCTGCGGCTCGTTGTCCTTCTTTCGAAACTAAAAAACCCACGCGAGCTTTTATATATCAATGAACGGAGCGTCTGCGCTCATTTTTTATACTTCTTTAGTATTTGTTTGTATTTGTATAGGTAGTCTCATGACCTGGAGTTCACTTTAGAAATAGTTTGCACTAATGGGATTTTCAAAAGGGTATCATACCCTGTAGCGTTATTTCAAAATTGAACGAGAAAAGTCGTAAATGTTCGCGCAAACAAATATGCAAAACACTAAAAGAATAAGATAAGTTTCAACGGATGCCCGTTTATTGTTTCCGCACTCAAATCACTATGGCCCCGTTCACTTATTTTCGATATCGGACCATTTTATCTGTACTAGTACTGATTTAATTTTTGTATAACATGTTCTGTTTGCAACAAACTCTACATCGTAGAAACTGGTAAAAAAATACGTGAATGATTTGTTTAACACTTGAGAGATGTTAAAACTAATGATCACTCACTCTCCAAACCAGTCTCGAGATATTTCAATTTACCAAAACATTCTTTTCACAGCAAGCAAATGCATTCTCTTTTCACTATGGCTCTAATGAGTCTCTCAAAAGAAAGGAACAAAAACTTATTTTTAAGCTCGACACATTGGCTCCCTTTGGAGTTAATGAGCGCTTTTCATTCACCTGATTTTAATTGGTTTTCACTTTTGACTTTCTATTATTCTGTTTTAACCAATCGCCTTCGTTCTTACTGCATATTTGTATTCATTCACTACCTATATAAGGCCTTCATTTTCTAAGATGTTTTAGATGCTCAGACGAAGGGCTAACGCTCGAAACATATATCGATTAATGTGGTTGAATGATAAGTTTAAGGTTTGCATTGGGGAAAAATAAGTAAGAGCGCCTCTCTGTAACCACTGGGTAACAAGTGGCACAAGTTCGAAAGATGACCTACACTCATATTTCACCGACAGATACCCTATGTTGTACCTATAAACGTGAGGTACTTTTTAGTTTCCAGAGATTTTTTTATAAGGAGAAAATTTCAATTTCAAAAAGCCCAGCATGACCCGGGAAGCCGAAATCTTGGGAAATTTTGATCGAAATTTGGGGTCGAGAAACACGATGCTCGCGCAATGGCGCATAGCAAATCAGAACTTTTTTGGTTTTTCGGTTTAGTTTTCAGTTTCTCTGCAGTTCTAAAAAGTAATAAGAACATAACGTAAAAACCTAATACATTGCTTGAATGGGATTGCATACTCCTTTATAAACCTCAGACATCTATACTTTTTTTTCGAGGTACGCTGTTGCGATTATATACCAAAAATGTATTTCTGACAAACCGTCTCTACCATTCCGGTAATTAGCAGAATTTAAAAATGTCGGTAAAAAAATCAAATGATTAACGTATCAATAAATAGAGACCTTATAATTAGCTTTAGATTCGAAAAAGACTGAAATAGTACTCCACTGTATTTCAACAGCGTCGAATTCAATTGAGTTTGATCCGGTGCTAATTGAACTGCGGTGCTTCAAACACTGAAATTAATTGGTGTATTATTCAACAGGAGGAAGCGAATTTTATTCATCTGCCAAAATTAATTCAAGAATATAAATCGGTTAGGCGAAATAGGCCAACTAGTTTTTTTCCAACTGGCCATACTGCGCGTGCGAAAAATCATGCAATCTCGCGATCGTCGCACAGCCAACAATTCCGCACTGCAGATCGTGGAATAAGTAAAGAGATATCAAATTACATTATTTGGCTAATCTCTGATATGGTAGTGCATGCATGTATATAGGATTTTAAGTATAATATGAAACGGTAACTTCCAGGATGGCTCCCATTCGCCAAGTTTGTCACGGTATAACTCGTCCCTCCCCCTGTAGTAGTGTCGTCGTTTGTCCGAAATTAAAGGGAAAAAATACTGAAAAGAGTATGTCCGAAATTTAAGATCCGAATATTTTCGTAATGAAATTATAGCACTCGAGAAACAAATGGAACGTACCGTTGATGTCATATCAAATCCTGAAAACAAAAGACTAAAGTAGCTGAATACTAACTTTGAAACTGCCTTGACACAACCTAAAGCCATTAAAGCAATATATTTGTCAAATCAAACGTTTTTCTTTAAAAGTACTAACTCAAATATTAAGTTAAATGGTATTGGTGACAAATTCTAACGGGACTTAGTAGCTATAAAAAGGTCGTTGTCAATTGCATTGAAATCTGAGTGAAAACGAGTCGTCTAAGTCCCCGTGTAGAACAATGTTTCCGTTAAGTAAACACTCCCTAAAAACACGTGTGTTTTGTATTAACCATCCAGTTCCCTTGACATTCTTAGCATTGTTACAGGCAGTTAAAAGGTCTTGAATATAAAATTATCGAGACAATGAACGAAAATAGATAAATCGCAAGAACTAGTTTTTCACCAATGTTGCTATATAGCAATTTTGCTATATAGCATTAATAGAGATAATTAAATGCTCCTTAGAGCCAGCTCATTCATGTTTGTTTTTGTGCTATACCATGGCATTCTTGAGCATTTGGGCATAACAACTCTCACTGCGTTTCTCGCGGTGCCGGTAAGCTATAAAAATCTCAAGGGCCGTGGAGCATTCTTAAAAGTGAGAGGGAAGGGGAGGGGGAGGTGGACGTGTTAGGCGGAGTGCACGTGCGGACATCTTAATGGGAACAGAAACTAATTAAATAAGGGGAAAAAGGTGTGGGGGATGGGGCAATTGCCCCTGTTGCCACCCCCCCCCCCCACCCTGCTCCGCAGCCCCTCACTCGGCTAAATCTTTACAGTAGCACCAAACGAGCTTGTAAAATAAAAAAATACATAAGCTTGAAAGTTGCGGGCGCCCGTTCCAAACTTGCCTTCGTGGCCAAAAAAATGGCAACAATAACTCACTTGTATGTCGTTAGTGTGATCATGGAGTTTCCGCTGCTCTTATTGGTGGAGGATGACGAAATATCCTGGCTGTAATCACCTAGCGCGGGATGATTATAGGCGGCCAGTGAACAAAATGGTTGCCTCGCATTGTTTTGTTGATGTTTCCGAAGAGGAAAATGACGCAATGAACAAAAATGCTGTTTCCAAAAAATATCAAATCTGCAACAAAGTTTGGAATAACGATTTTCAAAGATTATACAATATCTTTACGATGATTTTGCGCTAATTAATGAAAGTAGAAATGTTTTAGATGTCCATACGCAAATGACAACAAACAAATTTTGCACAAACTGATTTTCCTTTATTTGACAGAATGGTTTCAATAACAAACCCAATTTACAACAGAGTTTGAAAGTATGGAGGTGAATGAAATGCATCAATGCTTCTCGAAGTTTTTCGTTTCCGTTAATAGAAAATGCGGATCTTTTCAAAAAAGAACAAGTTTCCTGCACATTAACAATTGTTTAGTGAAGCAAATAAAACACCGAAATCCTACCTGAAACAGCTTGTCAATGAGGAAAAATTCAAACAACTAAATGCAGTTTTGTCGTGTTTTAACACAAAATCCACAGTTCCTTCAAGCGATTGACCACTACGAAGAAACCTCACGCTGACAACTAACTCCAATGGCTTTAATCCGGGAGCAATTCTACCCTCCGGAAATTTCCTGAATGGCTCATTTACCTTCAATGTGAATGTAAACAATTGTGTTTGATTTTTCTGCTTGAACTGGCTGCTTATTGCAACTCTTTTAGCTACATTTGTGGTTGTTGTTTTTGAATACAAAAACGTTAAATATGTGTTCACCTTCGATTTCGGCGAATTATTATTGTTAAATGGCGAACCAAGCATTGACAGTCGTTTCACTTGCTATTTCACGTGTATTGGATGTGACGTACTCGCATCAAGTTTACTTCCGACCACAGTCAACGGGCTTACGTTCAGTCCACACCGCAATAACTCATTCATTGCGCATGCGCATGAATGAGTTAAAAATTGAAGCACTTTTAAAAGGTCATTTTAAATACAGAAAACAAAAATTGTAAAAGCTTCAGGAATGTTAGAATAAAATCTCCTCGACGCAACCTTTAAGGCCAATATTAAACCTAACACACAAGATATCAGTTTAATTATTGGTAAAAATACTAGGAGAACAATAAAAACAAGAGGCTACAGGTAGCCCTTACTCGCGGCCAATCTAATACATCGTCAGATAACCTAAAATTAGTGCACTCGACTTTCCTTGAAAAATCAACATTTATGCTTACGAAAGAGAGAGTGCAGGCCGGCAGTCTATGAATTTATGTTGTTTTTGTGCTCGATATAGCCGATTAAAGTCTTTGACTGGGTAATTTTAGATATTAATCTTTTTCTCTTGCCGCAGAGGGCTATCAGGTCGGCACAGTCTTACTTAATGTTCGTCAGGCGCTTTTATGGAACAATTAAATTGGTCGTTCACTATCACTCTCACCGACTCAGGTCCCGTCCGAATTTATCCGAATTCGACAGACTAAAGCTGCATAAAAATATTTGCCTCAACATGAATCCGACAATTGTTTCTGATAGGAATTTACCTATCCACACGAATACACAAAAACAATGTGAATTTGAACATTAAGTTCAGTTTAGAGCCTAATTTGCATGCGCAAAACAAGACGGCAATCTGATTTCCAACAATTACTTGCATTTTTTACAGTTTTGAGCAAGATCTCCCCCCCCTTAACAATTAGTAGTGGTAACGTGCCAATTAGACTGTTGCCATAGTGACAAGAACCGAAGAATGACGTCAGCGCACATGCTGAAAGTGCATGGTTTTGAGAATTTGATAGATATAAATTATGAATAAGTTATATAATAAAGCATCTTTATGGCAATTCAAAAATGGGCCAATAAGCCAAAAAATCATTTCAAAAAACGGTCTACTATCAGGTAACAGCTTCTAAAAAGGAATTAGAAAAATCTTCAAAGCTCTTGGTTAAAAAATTGGGGGGGGGTCACAAACCCTCCCCCTTACCATTTAAAAACTAACAGTACATCAATATCAATTGTCCTTTTATACAAGATTTAGCTCATAAATGATAACAAGCAAAAAAGAAGCCAAAGCTACAAATACAACATTTTCAATTAAGAGGCTTGACCATGTTAAAAGTGTTAACCCTATTGACACTGGGGGTTCGGGGGGGGGTGCTTTTCGTGTAACTTTAAATTTGAAACTTTGCAACTTTCACACAATTTTTTATAAAATACCACCAAATTTTCGGACTTTTCCTAAAACTTATTTGGCAGTGAATCTGTAGAAGTGACTTAGCGTCAAGTATTTTTGAGTAGCAATGGGAACAGGTTTTTGATTAACAGTTTTTTTTCACTTTTTGCCTTTTTAGTTGTTTTTAGTTCAATTTTGTTATAGGTTTTAGTTTTTTTCCCACTATTATATTATGATAAAAAAATTTTTCCAGTTATGCCAAGCTCACACTTGAAAAATATGACACCATTAATCTAATTTTTCTACTAATTTTACAAAACCCTCCTTCCCCCCTAGTCACAGGAAATCCAAAAAAACCCAGGTTGAATAGGATTTAAGTATTCCCTTAAATATACTATGTGGTGGACAGACTCATAGTGTGCGATACTCTCACATTTAGTTACCTTCATTTAACTGTTTTGAAGTAATTAAAGACGACAATAGAGTTTTAAAAATTGAAGTGCAGCCAGGTTTATCCATAAAATTGAAAAAAAATATATAATGTTCTCTTGTTCAAAATTTATAACCACTGTAAAACTAAGCTTGATTTCGGCTGTTCTTCTACAGCCTTCAGCAGATGAAGAGAAACAAAAATGATTATGATTTATATCTAAAATACAGGTAAGTTAAAATATAAATAAAATTAGAAATGCTGTTAAAAGAGATAACTATGGACTATTTTTAAAAATAATGCAATACTGTTTGGGAAATTGTTTTAGAACTGTTCTCAGCATTTTTGGTAGCAGAAGTACTATTATGCCAAAACTCTACAGTTTTTCTCACGCAAAAGGATCCTTTGTCTATTACTGTTGAATTATTTAAAATCGATATCGTGGTTCAAGGACCAAGCGTGTTTTGTGTTTCTTTAAATTTCATCTCGAGTTTCTATGAGTACTTGGGCACATCCAACATGGCATTCAGTTGCTGCACTTAAAGTTTATTTTACATCCCATGTTAATACATATAAGGTGAAGACTTGGGTACAACCAGCATGACATATATACAGATCCATGGTGCTGGTCATTAAAGTATTTTTTCATCCAATGTATATAAATATGAACACTTTTTGGAGCATCCAACATGACATATATATAGATATAGCTTATCCAGTTTTATTTTTTCACCCAATGTGTTATAAACACTTTGATTCGTTAGCCAGCATGACATAACTTTATAGATTTTGCTTGTCCAGTTTTTTTTTTTCAACCCAACATGACGTATATTAAAACCTGGGTAAATCTTACATTGCATACCAATGCTGATTCAGCCCTGTATTTTTTTATCTCTTGTGTATATACATAATTTATATATAAACCTTTGGGTACTTTTCAGGTGGTGTTAATATCTGTGTGCTTCAAATTGTCCAACTCAAGAGTCTGTAAAAATAATAAAATATAATAAGGAAACCTCGAGATACATCATCAGCCAAAGTTTGGTTTTATTTCCTCCAATGATTTTTGATTTTCAGCGGATTTAAAAAAATGCAAATAGATCTGACTGTACATGTCACACTTGTGACATCATCATTTTAAAACATTAAATGTTTAATATCTCAAAAACCAAAAAGATTTTGACAACATTTTTTTTACTGCTATTCCTCATTTAGCAAGGTCAATCTGCTGGATTAATAAAATTTCTTATTTCATAGACACTTTAAGTTTAAATTGATCAGTATTATTATTCCCAAACACACATGGGTTGACATAGATGTGATCAAATAAAGTTCAAGAAGAAATAAATTTTGCGCTTTGAATTACTTGAGTTAACTTGAAACCCTCAATTAACATTTTTAACTCTTTAAATTCACTTTGATATAATAGTTCATGTTGAAATTTGCAAGAACAATATGGGACTCAGTTCATATATTACTTCAAGCAAACTTACATATAACAAAAAAAAAACAAAAAAAAAACTTAGATATAACCATGGCAGCTGTTAAATCTGTCAATAACAAAAATGTTTGTCTGGCTAATTTTTATAATGATGAATACAAGTCATTACCAATATTCATGATTTGGACTATAGGTCTAATAATTATAGAAGAAGATGATTGCCTGGATAATAAATGAATAAAAGCTGACAATGACATAGCACATGCATCCAGACACTTTTGCGTTGCTTTAACTGTATTTAGTGGCAATTTGTATTCGTGAGACTTAAAACAGCCGGTAAAGGATCTTGAAAGCAGCAATTCATAATGTTTCCTCTCTCTTTTGCACAAGTGTCATATTGTTTATAGTTAACATCGTTTTAATTTTAGCTCTTTGTTCGCTTATTCCGGAACCAAACCTTTCGGTTCGTTTAAAAAAAATGTTTTGTGATGCGACTGAAACTGCTGCGTTTTAATGTTTGATCTCTCAATGCTCGTGACAAGACGACTTTACAGCTATAAATGATGATTATTTCATTTATTTTTGCAATAGTAGTAGAACCGTGATTAGTGGCATTCAGCTTGGTTCACGGCAACGCACTCTTTTCGACCGATGCGACATGCAACAGCTGCATGAATAAAATTTATCACGACGTGAACGAGATTTGACCAAGAACAAGAAATAATTAAAAGAACCCATTCATTTTTTAATGTTCTAAGTATATATATATAGGGTTGCTTTTAAAAAAATCTGACGATTTAAACATTATATAAACAAAATATTAAAGTGTATGAGTAGTATAGTAGGGATGGAATTAGCCCCTTTTTGGGGGCGCAAGAGGGGCGCGTGTATAAATTATCTCTGATGACGTCAAAGCTTATGAATAAAATGAGGCAAGCATAAATTATCGCTTTTGTTTTCCAACCTCATGAATAAAATGCGCATTTTTTACATTATCTCTTTTGTTATGAAAAGGATTGTAACAGTCATTTTTCTAAAATGGCGCCAAACGCATTAATTATGCAAATAAGCTATTGTTATCTCCGGCTAGAACCGGTTTCGATATGACATCATGTTTCTATTTTTATCTTTGGATAAGACGCTATAAAGCGAGCGAAGCCAAATTGTCATTTCAGCAGCGATAGTCGAGTAAGAGCTTACAAAGAAAGCATGGCCTGTTTATTTTATGATGACAGCGTAAGACAGTAAGTGTTGGAGCAAGCAGTGTATAATACCTATGCAAAGGCCGTCAGAGAACCACTTTATGAGGTAGTGCGCAGTAACTGCTATGGGTGTCGAGTCGATCATCCAAGTCAGAAACAGCATGACGTATGTCTGTTCATGTCTTTTGATGAGCAAGTGGACTGTTTTCTGGAGGAGGCACTGACGAAATGCAACTGTTTAAAGCAAGGGCAGTCGAGATAGAAACACTGTTTCCCAGCCAAGACATTTCTAGTCTTCTCTTGCAAGAGTTCAAGTGGGACATACCCGACG
>JAOBRD020628789.1:0-12539 GCA_027575215.2 Hydrozoanthus sils
GATCCTTCAACTATCAAAAAAATCTTCGACAGGATAAGAACTCTCGAAAACGGACAGGTACGTTTTATTTTTTGTAACTGCTTTATAGCAAATTTGGATTCGTTCTCACAAAGTGTATATGGTACTATGGTTTGTTTCCGGGAGGGCGTTCCACCCCATGCTTTTGTACAAGGTTTTGAGGATTAGCAATGCTGAAATTTCTGAGTCACTTTGGGATTAAACTAAGTATAGTTCATTTATCCAGTTTTCTTAAGTTGTTACCAGGAATCAGTTGTTCAAAGGCCGATTAACATTAACCCATGGGGTTAAACTTTTAAGCAAAGTTCTACTAACCCTACAGAGACTGATTTAAGCTTTAATTTTAGAATTCACATTTTTTCCGTGTAAAATCTAAACATTTTTTTAGAAGAGCTGTAAACTTTTTCTCAAAGAATAGATAACTGCTTGAAGTTTGGCTTTGCCCATGGTTGCCCATGGTTAGCCAGCCTGTGAAAAACCAAGTCAAGAGAGAAAAATTCTTTATTTTGGATGAGTAGTTGTGGGTAAACGGCAGCATACTGACTCAAATTTTCTAATGATTTTCTTGATAAGATTTTTGTCTCTGTAAGTTGGTGGTCAACATCAGTTGTAGTAAAACCCTAATAGTATAGTGATTTCAGTAATACATATTGATGAGATCAGGCACAATGGAGTTCTCAGTCCCTGTAAAAGCTAATTTATACACACTCAATTACTGCTGAAAACCACTGAATACGTTTTTCGAGCCCAAATTGAATACCGAGCCCAGCCAACATAGCCTGTGGTGCAGCCGGCGGACGTGTCAGTTTTATCTGCCAGTACCGTATACCGTAAGTTTAGATTGGCATCGACGCAGGCTAAGCCAAAAGTATTCATCAGAACAATGTTTGTTTATTTACAGTATCCCAGCTCCATAGGTTCTTACAAGATATCAGCAATAAGAGACCTCACTGCGGGCTTTGACAGTACCACACCAGACAATAAACCCGTGAGTATACTTTGAGTGCCATCTTAGCGGGTAGTGTTTACGATTATATTACACACTTAAAGTGCAACTAAAGCCATTTTTTCATTGGTAATTTTATTACTCAAGTGGCTTTTCCAACACTTCTATTCGACTGCAAATTGATAAAAGTGCTTATCAGACCATTTTAAGTCCTCGAAATACGCTTTCAAAATAGTGCATTCAGTCCGAATTAAATTCAAAACATACGGCGGCGATTAATGACGTCACATGGTTTGAAAGGACTTCAAGCTGCTCTATACTAGTGTTTAAAGCGAACTAGTGAGTTTTTTTGCTCAAACACTGGGCCATCAGCCACGCAAATTTCGCCACGACCATACGAATTTGACCAGGAAAGTGAGATTGATCTCTCGCCATTCAAATCATGTGACATCACACATATCTAATGAGCTTAAAAAAACCACAGCTTTGCTAGAATAAATTCTCCCCAAAATTTATTTTAGAACTCGGTAACAAGTGTCGAAGCGGACGTTACATGGGTCAAACTTGAATTTTAAATATTTTAAAATAGATTGAAGATTTCGCTTCAGCAGCACGTTAACATCTGAACCTGAGGGAACTGTGTCGGTTTGTTTTCCATTTCATCAGATTTTACCCTTGAGGTAAAGTCAACAGAAACAGCACAACTGGAGAGGACATAAAAAAAAAATTGGTTTCCACAGAACAGCTTTCTAGTGTTTTGTTAAACCATAGTTAATATATACGGACTAGTTAGGAAACCATTGTTGTATGTCTTTGTTCACTATTTTCTTTTGTTTTCTGGTTGTGACCCTGTACAAAATACAAAAGGACAAATCAAAATTAGCCAGTCAAAACATTTTCAACTAACACCTGAAACAAAGAATGTGCAGGGTCACGGTTCCTTTAACATAAAACAAAGCATCTTTGAACATTCTTTGTGTTTCTCTTTTGAGGTTTGCCGGCGTTCCTAACCAGTCCGTATATATTAACCAAGGTTAAATATAACAAAGCATTTGCTTCAGAAGTGAGAAACACTTGTTTTTCGAAACCAATGTAGATCGAAACACATGTAATTTGTTGTCAATTCAAGATTTTAATTGATCACCTCATGCTGTGTGGTTGTTTCATAAAAGCTACTGGGACCAAAACAGGCGGGTTTATCTCTTTCAGCCCAAGCCAGTTTATCAACATCTAACTTCTCCTTACATAACTAATACAAAAATAGATCATTTTGTAATGAGGAAATGGAGATTGATCAAGCATTGTAAACCAACTGAAGATGAAAAGCAAAATTCTCCTAGACTGTTAACTGCGAAAATATTGGTTCTAGTTGGAAGAATTTAGCAGTTCATCATTAGGCGTGTTTGGGGGTGAAATTAAAGGGTTATTGATTTCCTCCTGAGTTCACGTAATTTCTTCAAAGGTTCTTCCTGTCAGCAAATCGGGTCAAATGATCACGTTTACGTTTGAGAATGGTTGTGTCATGACCTTGAGAACTAGCGGGACAGAACCAAAGATCAAGTACTACAGTGAACTGAAGGGAAATCCAGGTCAAAAGTAAGTAGGACTCTTTTCTGGTTATTAGTTGTTCCTTCTTTATTATCAGTCGTACTAGTATCTTTAGTATTTTGTTATTATTGTTGTTTTTGATATTATCATTGACACTATCATTATCGTTATTGTTGTTAATTGTTTTTAATTACTATTGTTATTGTTGTTAGCAGCGTACTAGTAGCCATACTTGTCACTTTATTTATGTTACCTCCTGGTTCTCAAACTACTTAATAACAATAATCAAGCTTCTACAAGGTAGCTCAAAATATAAGCCCTAGGTGTCTTTTGAACTGCCTTCTATCCTGGAGATCATTTCTGTCATTTAGCTGACTAATATTCAAATAGAGTATTTATGTGCCATATGCATGTGCTAGTGTTTTACACAACTTTTTTTTTAGCTACTTTCTGTAATCTCCTTGATGGTTATTCAAATAAAAATTGTTTGATTGATATGATAATTATCAAACAATAATGATAACGGTAATGACGATAACATTATCAGTTAACTTATTTATGTGCGTATTATTTCGTTACTTTGCTGCATGTTCATAAAGGGAACTTGCACTCTAATTTTTTTCCCTTTATGTTTAAAAACATCAGTTTGGGATTCCAAAAATATATTTTCTAAAACGATTCATTTATTAGTATTCTGCAAAACTGAGCAAAGAAAGTTCTAGTCAATCCCGCCATGTTGCACTGACGTCACAACATTAAACTGCAGTTTTTAATCGAAGAAATAAAAGCCTTTTGTTAAATTGCTTAAAAGAGAAAACGTTTTTTATTCTACTGGATAATTTTACAATAAATTCAAGCCAATAGAGCTGGTCGTTGTGATAGTTTTACGTTGTGACATCAGACGTCAGTGCAACTTACATGGCGGCCTCGATGGAACTGTCTAGTGCTTTACAGAATACTAATAAATAAATCGTTTTAGAAATTATATTTTTTGAATCCCAAACTGATGTTTTTGAACATATATGAAAATAATAATTTTGGAGTGCAGGTTCCTTCAAACGTTGGCCAACACTAACAAGGTATTCTACTGTCTCATCGCCAGAGTAAACATGGAGGCTGCTCATATTCTGTTAAGACAAATCGTCGAAGCAGTTATTGAGCAATTTTTGCAACCAGAAGTGAACGGATTAATCGCGAAGGAAGACTAAGAAGTGAGCCCCCCTCTTGCTGGAGAAACTTGTGAAAAACCACATATAAACGAATTGATGTGCGATTTGCAAGAAACTTCAGAGGAAAGACTGGTGCCGAACTGCAAATGTACAGGTCGCAGGTTAATTAAAATCACGAGACTTACTATACTCACCATCAGTTATCAATATTAACTTTATCACTTTAACGGTTGTGAAATCTCAAGAAATTGCTTTGTTTTTAAATACGAAACTTTGCAAGGTTAAAAGGATTTACAGAGAGAAAATTCCTATAATTTTTTTTCTTTCAGTCTAGATCCTTGGTTTCCTTGGTTTATGACTTTACTTCTATAACGTTAAAACAAAAAATACGTCGAAATCCGCAGTCTGCAATTGAATAAAATGGAGTGCAAAACGTTTCCCTGCAGTCGTAGGAAAAGATCGAAGCATGAATGTCTATTTAGTGGTTGAATGTACCGCTTGTTATATCATGAAGATTACCAAAACGAAGAACGTATACGGGAGAAATGAAGCAGCCTTAAGATTAAGTGGAAAATACACAAATTAAAGTTGTTTTTCCACAAATATTAAGGCTGAAAGCATTTGCAATATGCGGGAAAATTTGGATGCCTTATTTTAAAAAGAAAAAAAGGAAAAAAAAACGAATGGATAATTTTTTTAAGAAAAAGGGCTGCCAGATTCACCATTTTATTTACAGTCTTTCGATGAAAGACTTAGATCTCGCGTACGCCTATGACTATACACTAAATGTATGGTCCCGAGGGAAACAGTTAGTTTTGTTTTCCCGAGAGTCTCAATGTTTCCCGAGACGAAGTCGAGGGAAACATCAGAACCCGAGGGAAAACAAAACTGACTTGTTTCCCGAAGGACTATACATTAAGTGCTTTGTTATAGATTTAGACTTTCCCTTTTATTGAGACTTTTGACGGTGATGTGTTCGGCGCATGAGCAACAACTGCGCAATTGTATCCCGGTCGGGATACATTTAAGTTTGATCAGGGGCACGTGACCAAGAATCAACCAATCACAGTGCTCATTTTGTTGAATGAAAGTCTAGGTATATAACAATACTTTTTGTAGGGTTATTGTTGGGTTATTAGGGTTAATGTGGAGTAGGCTTATTTTGCAGATCTATGGTAGCAGTCTAAAGAAATAAGATTTAATTATTTGCGGTGTAGGAAATGTTAGGATGATGCTGAGTGTGTATGAAATGTTAGGATGTTGAGTGTGTACGAAATGTTAGGATATTGAGTGTCGATTGCTTCATAATAACAAAGATGAGGCTATCGGGTGTTTTATTTGAATAATCAGTTTTGCCTTATATAGTCTACATACCGTCTTTTTAAATATTTACCCCTTTTGGGATACAACATCTTTGAAAGATGATGTTGAGTGTATTATATTTATATATAACAAAGTATAACTGCAAACTAGCTGAAAACAAATACAAGACAGCATCATCTGTTAGTCTATACGAATTAATCTAGAAGGAAAGATTCATTTCCAGCACGCGGCTGTAATAGGAAATGCGTTTTTTGTATCTTTAATATATACAAATATTCTTTTTGTAGTCCTTCCTCGTCTGAACGTGTTATTGTTTTTTCCGATGCATTTACTTAGGGGAACAAATTCCTTCTTCTAATGACTAATGTGTGTGATTGTTTCCGCCCGTTTGTTTGGGTCCTTGAACACTGGTCTTCCCAACAAAAAAAATGTCCGTTTCTCCTTGCTTTCGTCGGTGCGCACGATTCAATCCTAGATACCTTTGTCCTATTTTTCTTTTCTCTTGTACAGCTGCCCAATCTTGTTATATGTGAAACAAACGAAAGGTTTTCGAAGCCTATGGGCCATTCAGCAAGTGTTTTAAACGTAATACTCCCTTGCCAAGTTCCATTGTTTGCTGCTAGTTTTCTGTATGTTTCCACGTCGATCAGCTCAATGACGAAAAACATGTTTGCCCTTGTCGCTTTTGACAACTGTGATGGTTTTCTTGTTTCCACACTAGTATGTTGATAATTATTTTTACTTGATTTACTCAGTGTCTTTTGTCCTACCCTAAGTTAATTCGTTTCATCAGTTTTCGACGAGTGCTTATTATTATTAGATATTTGATTTTGTTTATACTTTTCAGTTGAATCACCGTTAAACTTGGATTGAAATGAAAACAATGGGAGCACTAGAAACGACAAAACTTGAACCAATATAACAGTGGATTTGTGTACTTCAAATGTCCACGCGTTACACAATTTGCTTGTTACTGTGAAACAACCACAAACCAAGAAAATGCTTGACCTGAAAAAGACTTTTTTTTTCTTCAGAGAAGAACAAACTTCAACACTATGGCCGACGGTTTTCTTAAGGCTTGTGGTGTGCGCTTAATTGTTTACGTGCAGCCAGAATGAGTAATCTGTTGATTATTTGCAAACACGAGACGACTCCAAACGCACATTTTGACTTGCAGCAAGGTTTGATTCCATCTCGCAAAACGGTGCTGAGTTTCGGCTGTTTTCTAAGTCATTCGCACTACTTTTTTCGCAGGAAACTGTAATCTTTAGTGCTTTTCTGTAGCGCGGAAGGCGCCACGCATAGACAAATGGATCAAGGAGGAATTTCAGGTAAGCGAGATACCTTAGAATGGTCATTGTAAGAAGAAAACCTGGCCTGTCGGAGCAGCCGCTGCAATGAAAGTACAACATCCACGATATCATATTTGGAACGATTGTTAGAGTTACAATAACGACTAGAACAATTACTGCCTGCAGTGTTCGACGGCTTCTCTCAAGAGAACGAACTCTGCTCGATGACACGTGGAAGTTCTTGCTTCTTGCATGAAGACTTAAGGAACGCGTTCTGTTGGTGAAAAGGGACTTGATTAGCCCAAAGTAGGAAGCAAAGAGAAGCACAAGAGTGACTGTAGTGTTGACGTACAGGTCAATTTGTATTTGCGTTGTATAACTCAAACCCGCGTAAGATAAAAGTGCAAAACTTGTTAGATATCCCCAAATTACCGCAATGCAGATGGTTACGTTTTGTTTCGTCACAATGGTTTTGTACTTGAGTGGTCGAGAAACGGCAAAGAATGAATCTAAAGACAGTGCATAGATGGTCATGAATGAAGCATTTGGGGAAACGAAGCTTATGAATTGTTTAAATCCTTCCAACACCGGCGAATTCTTCCTATTGTAAAAACTGGTGAGGTTGGACACTGCCGTGAGGGGCTCGGCCAAAAAGGCAGTAAGTAAATTAGCAATAGTCATCGACTTGACGAGTAACGAAGTGGGTGTGTTAAAACACTTTAGAGGATCTTTCAGCAAAGCCACCAACAAAAAACCGTTCCCAGGGAAAGTAAAACAGGCCAACACAATGTTCCAAATGGCAACAAAAAATTCTACAGTTCCCTGTTCGTAGGACTTCGTGATAGTTTTATTGGTATCATTCAGCATCCTGTAGTTCTTGATTACCCGAAGTCTTTCAATTGAACAAACTGTGTTATTTCAACTCGGACGCCTTTCCACATCCATTAAACAATCTACATAATTATCTTTTTGTAAAAGCTTTCGTTAGTGGCTGTGTAATACATGACTCCTTGTGTTCTCGTCGAATGGAAAACTCTTGTAAGATTTCACCTTATCAAAAAGCTTTGGCTAAACCGTCCGTAAAACACATCGACAACCTTTCAAAGATTATCAGGAAGTTTTTGAGTTGTTTTTAAGAACGCGTTATTCACTCCGGAAGAATTGTTTTATTGAGTCAAAATTCAGATATTGATTTCATTTCCCCATTGATGAATGCAACGAATCATTGCCGGCTTTAAATTAACTTTTATGTTGTTGTTTATAATTATCCACGCGATATTTCAAAATTAATTTGTTTCAGCGGACCTCTTTTTCCCAAAAAGTAGGTTAGAAAGAAAACTTCTTGGCCCGACAGCGTAAAAGCAAAATATCAGAACAGTAAACATTAGCTTGATTTTGATTGCCTGATAAAATTACTCTACACGGCAGTTGACAAACAGACCCTTAAAAATCAAAGAAGCACAATGATTTTTAATGGCTTGTGACCAATATAATTTTGAGTTTGGATATAAAGGACATAGCTTGTCGTACGAAGTATCAAATTTTAGTAAAAACGTCTTAGAAAATCGAAGCTGTCATTCTGTAAGACATTCGCGGTTCGGATTTCCAGTATCCATCAGAAGTAAAATTGACAAACAGTCGTAATACCAAATTTCATCTGATAAAAATATAAAATTATACTGAAATTAAATCTTTTACTGAAATTTCATAGAGTGAAAACGCCGTTTCGACCGTATCACAGTCGGTCTTCCTCAAGTTTTCAGCAAGTGATTTAATGTCAGTATATTTAAAAAACAACTGAGTGACTCTAAACATTCATCGTCAAAATATGAAATTGGTTAATTTTTGGCTTTTTTCAGAGGCAAAAGTTTAATTCCCATTTAGGCGTTTCTTCCGTTGATTGATTACATGAAGCAGTTAGTTTTTCACGTTTTCATTCAAACAAAATTGTCGCTTCTCATTGACACTTTCAAGAGTAAACAAAATTTGAAAGTAACTTGGTTTCAATTTTTGGAATTAATTAATTTTTGACATTAGTCTCAATGATGGAATGATCATTTTATTGAAAATTCATCGAACATGAGAAATTGTAGAACGTGTTCCAAAAGGCAAAACTAGGTAATTTGGCATTATCAACAATCTTGTGGATAGCAGCAAATCTTGTGTTTGTCTTGGTACATGAAGGTATTTAAAAATCTGATAGCAACGATTGTTTTTTGAACTGGCGTTTGTATCGAAAACTGAGTTTTGTTATATCTTCTTCTTAGTGGTTATGGCGGAAACTGTTTCAAAATATTTTACGTTTAGTCACCACAAACCACAACAGTAATGGACGTTCTACAATAGACAACTGGAAATTTAATGTTAATGTTTCCTACTGTATTCACAAAAGGCCTTAAATTGCTTTAAATAAGTGATAATTGTTCCACCCGAATTGTTCAATAGAATGTGCAACTTTCCATCTTAATTGTTGATTTAAGTTTTTTTGCTACGAACTAAAACATTTCAAAAGAAGATTGTTGTTTATCTTTAAATTTAAATGTTCAAAATGAAACAATTTACAGATTTTCACTAGTCTAAGCGTCAACGAATGTCACATATTCTGGAAAGCATTTAATGTCTAATGTTCTTTGTCATTTTAGCTTCTGCAATATCATTTTCTGTTGCAAATTCATTGCAAGTATTATCCTAGAAACAAACACGTGTTTCAGGAACAGGCAAATGGATATTTCACGCGTTACTTTAAAATTGCTGTTAAAGAGTCATTGTGTGCATACAAAGGAAACTAAACAGTTGCAATTTTAGTGGAGCTCAAACTGAATTTCAATTTATTTTTAAATTCGTGACGCCTTAAGTCGACGAGACGTACCTCCCGGATTAGGAGTTGTCGCGAACAAGAAATAACGTTTCCTACTTTATTGCTTTGAGTACTGCTCGATCAAACCCCCTTCGTGTTGAGTCCAAATGTATTTTACTCCGAATTTATGTGCAATTCTGGAGAGAAACAAAACTACACAAGATATGATTTGTGAAGGGGCTAAAAAATTTTGAAAAGAGAAGCTCACATTACTTGTTACTAAGAAAACAAATTGCAAAAGTACCAAGAAAGTAAAAATTGGTTTTTACATTATTAACGATACGGTTGATATGAAAGATTTATATTTCAAACCCCAAATCTGGTTTTCATTTTCAATCATTTCCTTACTTGAATCGTTTTGTGGAACGGAGTCAACCATCTACTATTGATTAATGTTTTTTAAGTCTCATGAAATTAGAAATCAAGATTTTTTCCATGAGTGTGTTGTACAGAAAACACTATGATTTAGGTATCAGCTGTTCAGAAGTTCGCATCCGTTTTTCACGTGTGAAGATTGCAATATATCCAATCAGAAGCCGTGTTTGTTAATTTTTGCCGTGGGAGAAAAATGATACATATAATCACAGGCAGCTGCTTTACACTTCTACTTTGTATACATTCCATATGGTACAACGCATGGCTTCTTTTCATTGCATGTCTCTATAAATTGGAATGTCTTCAGGATTATCAAGTGTAGGGTGTTTCTTTAACCCCGAAGTAAGTTGCTTCCCTTATCTTTACATATTGAAACCACATGCCCATTAGCAAATTCCCAAAAGCAACTACTGAGGAAAAATAGTAATCCATCACAGACAAACTTCGCGTGGTTCATGTTTAAGATATCTTGTTCACACTGGTCAATCTCCTTAGACCATCCAGTTATTAGGTATGCAAACTAGTTAGAGTTTTGTGTCTTTTATCGCAGTTGGTTTGACTGGCTTTTTTCCAGCAGTTCTTGGTTCAGTGTTGCTTCGTAGCGCAAGCTGTAGGGATCGACGATATCTTGGCACTCTCCATGCATAAATAAACGGATCTGCTGCAAATTTCAACAGCACGGTGTTCTGGAGAATGTTCCTGACAATTATTGCCGTTTGATCAAACTTGCATCTCGCGCAGTAGAACTCAGTTACTATGAATACCAGATTGGGCACAACAGTGAGGGACACCACAAGAATTTGAAGGAGCATAGCAACCATAAATTTCTTATCCCTTGCTTGTTGTCTTGTACAGGTGAAGCTTAAAGTCGAGCTTGGCCTTAGTTTGACTGCACGGCGCATTTGTTTCTGAAAGGATTTTAGTAATGCTGCATATGATGCGACCAAAAGTAGAAAGAAAATTACAGTGTTGAGAAACAAGTCAAGTTTGTGGTAAATATTTAAGGAAGTCCGATATGGGGAAGATTGGCAAACATCGTGGTGTAAATCCAGATGATCGCTAAACAAGTGAAAACTGTTTTCCGTGTGACTATCAAGCGGTACCTCAGAGGCATCGACAGTGCCAAATGCACATCAAGAGACATAGCGAATACTATCAGAAAAGAAGCATTAAAGATAACGATTGAAGCATCCACGCCGACCACGTAACACCTGAAAGCGCTTGTATAAAGCCGGGAGTCTCGAACAAGAAATATGTAGTAAAAGACACTGTACATTGGCTCCACAACGAGAGAAACGATCAAGTTTGCAACGGTCATTGACATAACCAGGAAGGACGACGGAGTTCGGAAGCATTTCATTGGATCTCGAATCCAAACCAGCAGTGTTAATCCATTGCCTATTGTTGATATCACTGACATGATCACGTGATATATAACGTTACCGAGCATCCGGGTGGTTTGTGGTGGGCCGGTTGTGTAGTGTAAGTTTGAAGTCGTGGAACTGTTTGGCAGTTTAATTAAGTTTTGGATCATGAAGGGAAACCCGCGATCTTCCATGTCAGCTATCAAGAATTGAACAAAATTAAGATTCGCATGTTATACTGGATAAAAACGATGTTACGATTATTAAATGCTGTCATTATGAGAAATAACAAGTTTGTTCTGTTTTGTTTAATTTTCGTCGGTTTCTTTTTGTTATCATTATTATTAAAACTATTGTTACCAACATCACCTTTGCCATTATATTAATTTTATGTGCCAGTTTTAAGGTGCATATGAAACGAAAAAATTTGTTGCTTCAATGGTAAATGAGAGAAATCGAAATCTCTTATGGTTGTTGTTGAGATATTAATATTTTTAATGTGTTCAACTGATGACGTCACGATTGGTCCGACAAATTTGATTTTTTTGAATCTGCTGCCAATCCATAACCTTTTGTTGGATTTAATCCAACTTGGGCTGATGATTTTAAACACATTACCTTATATTGCCTTACTCATAACGACAACCTTATTCTCATGATATGGTTTTGAATATCAACCTGGTACTCGTATTATAAACTTGAATATCAATATCAATATACCTGATGCTCGTGTTATAATATTGAATATCAACCTGATGCTCGTGTAATGATCTTAAATATCAACCTGATGCTCGATGAAATGAAATGATTTTGAACATCAACCTGATGCTCGTTTAATGACCTTCAATGTCAACCCGATGCCCATAAAACTCTATTAAAAAGGTATTAAAATATATAAAAAGGCGAGGTAATATTGTTTCCGAACGTTTTCGGTTAAAAACCATATTTTTGCGACAATTGCTTTCAGAGCGATAAGCGCCTTGATCCCCTTCTTAAACTTCAAATCAGTATCTGGAGTTAATCAGAAATTATACATGGGTGAAGAAAAAGAGCTAAAAACTCTAGGTTTTTGGATTTCTTTAACATTGAACCCGTTAGCTAAGCGTCGGGTTAAAACTGAACGATAAGAGAAACTTTACCTCAATGGTTTATTCTGTATCAGCCCTGACTCCCGTCTTCCGAACCTATTAGGATTCTTTTGGTACAGCCGTACTGCTCCCCAAACTAGTTAAAATCGAGTTTAATGTCCACGGTTTGACGCTTTTCACTTTGAAATTAGTCTATAAGCTTACAAGTGCTTCTGACAATTAGAATTGTTTTTATTATTTCAAATAGTAGGTGAGAATATGAATACAAATGATTAAGATATTCTTGTGTACACACTTTTTTCTAGAAGTGATGTGCAGAAGTAAGCAAGTCGTTCCTAGTTTGACATTCTGTTTGCTTTTCCTGACTTAAGCATAAACTTTGAATGTAGCAAAAGCAAATAACAATTAACAGACGGAAATAAAGAGAAAATAATCACTTTTTGAATGAAGATACAACTGTCAGGAAAGCACAGAAAATCAAACTAAACATTGTTATTAAAAAGAATATGTACACGTGCAGTCGATCAGTATAATTAAAGACATGACATGTGTTTTTTTT
>JAOBRD020628900.1:0-15402 GCA_027575215.2 Hydrozoanthus sils
AGAGAGAGAGAGAGAGGGGGGGGGGAGGCTATTACGGAGAGGGCGTAGGGTGGCAGGATATGATAGGAATTAATTGGTTATTGCCAGAAACACTTAAATTAAACATTGAGTACTTTGCCAATCAGGGCACCTGGCTATTTTCCAGTATGATCCAACTACGTTATGGTCGTCGTGAAAACAAAAAGCAGTGTTACAGATCTAGAGCTAAATGCTTTTGCGAACACCTTTTTTCGCCGTTTGGGGTCATTTTCCCTGTAACCATGGCAACATCTCAGGTAAACATATGATAAATTTGATACCATGAAACCAAATGCTAATGGGCCAAAAACATCAAACGACGTGGACCACCTTAAGCTTATGTAGTTTGAAAGACGTCAAATCACAACAGTAATCTCGCAATTCAATCCTTTAATGTTAGGTTGTTAATATTCTGGTCCCGGTTAACAATCGGTAATTCAAAAATATTCAAACAGCAAAAACTAACGCATAACTTTTTGAAAGATGGCGCAATATCTTGATGGGTAAAGTATCAGCGAAGGCCAAAACGGTAGCAAAACGCTTAAGGCAGCGAAGAAAAAAGATCTTGTTTATTTGTAAACATTTTCTCCTGCGACTTGGCGTGGGCGGCCGAAGTGGTCTCCCGCCTGACTGGCGCCTTTATTTGATCCCATCTGGAGTCCGATGATATTTTGGCCCTCTTTCAATTGCTCTTCAGTCCATTCCCGGGGCTGTGCTTCGGCTTCTTTGGGTCCTAGAGATGGAACGTTGAGGCCCAACGCACCAGCCTACAAGTTTGCAACAGAATAAACAATCAGAGGCAAAGTTATAAGCATTGTATTGACGGCTGTTGCGAACAATTTAGGTTTCTTGTTATCGGTAGGATTAAAAATCGGTATACTACGTGTTGTCCAGATAGCGATGCTCCTCTATTGTGGTGTGCAAAAATCATGTTTCAATGATATCCAACAAAAAACTATAAAAATGATGGTAGTAGTAGTAGTAGTAGTAGTAGTAGCAGTAGCAGTAGCAGTAGCAGTAGCAGTAGCAGTAGCAGTAGCAGTAGCAGTAGCAGTAGTAGTAGTACGAGTAGTAGTAATAGCATTACTTGTAGTAAACTTCGGTTCATCTTGTCCATGCATAAAGCGCGACAGAACACAATTTTTTTGGTCATTGCTTCGTTTTCTTTCTCTTTACCTCTCTGTCCCCCTTTCTTTCTTTCTTTCTTTCTTTCTTTCTTTCTTTCTTTCTTTCTTTCTTTCTTTCTTTCTTTCTTTTCTTCCTTCTTTCTTTCTTTCTTTCTTTCTTTCTTTTCTTCTTTCTTTCTTTCTTTCTTTCTTTCTTTCTTTCTTTCTTTCTTTCTTTCTTTCGTTCTTTCTTTTCTTCTTTCATTCTTTCTTTCTTTACAGTGGAACTCAAATATTAACATGAGAGTTATTCCGCTAGTCTCAAAGCGCGCAAAGTCAACTAGCATCGGTAGACATCGTCAATGAGAGATATTTATTGATGAACAGTTCAATTGCAAAGCATGCATCTTTGACAATTTTGTTTGAGTCTTATGCATTCAATTCCGATGTTTTTCCAAAGATACATTGGTATAATGCATGCACAGTCTGTTTATTTCACTTCTCATGTTATAGCCACCTGCCTGTTCAGAAACTTGCTAAACTAGCACAAGATGAAACTGACTGAAACCGCATTTGAAAAATGCAACTTAAAAATCCATGTCGAGACATAAACACCTTGAAAAAGAAGCTTTTTTATGTTGCATGCGTAAAGATATTTAAACTGGAACTACAGCCTTAGAAAATCTACAGTCCGTATTTGGTCTTCTCTATTTGTACACGTTAGCTCCTGCGACTTGGCGTGGGCGGCCGAAGTGGTCTCCCGCCTGACTGGCGCCTTTATTTGATCCCATCTGGAGCCCGATGATATTCTGGCCCTCCTTGAGTTGTTCTTCACTCCACTCGCGAGGCTGCGCAGTAGCTTCCTTAGGACCCAGGGTGGGAACGTTTAAACCCAGTGCGTTGCTCTGTTATGTGTGAAGAATGCACGACGAAGTGCATAGAATATATTAAGTAAATGCATGTGAGCGATTTATTTGAAACATTAACGTGAAAATGATTGACATGTGGTCAAATGAAAAGTTCATCTCCAGCTAATTACCACGCAAATTGCTGTGTAAAGGCCCAAAATAGAGTCCAGTTTCTTAGTCCTTTTTCTTCCCCTCTGTACTCTGGGCCAAGTTGTTTGATGGCCGATAAGCACTAATTGTGAACTAACTCTTAGCCAGCTAGGTTTCTAAAAAATCAAAAGTCATTGATCTCGAAAATTCAAACCTCATAATTTGTTAAAGCAATGGACATTTTAAAAATCTACTTGCAAAGGCTAAAAAAATGAATGGACACTTTGTAGGTTTTCAAGCAGTGGATTTAAATTTAGAACATAGCAATAACATCCTGCTCGACATCAAATGGCGCCGCCTGAAATGGCTTGGACACGTCCTCCGTATGGAAGAGGTACGCACAGCTAGAACAGCGTTAAAGTGGACCCCTGCTTGGAAGCGTAAACCTGGTCGGCCAAAACAAACCCGGCGCAGGAAAATTGTGACAGAGCTCCGAGGAATGGGTCTGTGACGTCAGGCGCGAGGTATGTAAACTTGTAAGAGATCGCCAAATATGGCGTCGCCGTGTCGTGGCCCTATTTCCCACTCGGGAAGAGAGGGGGGGGGGGGGGTAAGTAAGTAAGAAAGTAACTTGTATGAAACCGTTTTTAGCGGAATAAGGGTTAAATGTATAACCTACGTTCTTGTTTCCAACTAGAGGCTTATTAGAGCTGCAATTTTGGAACTGACAGGTTTTCCGTGGAAAATCTAAACAGAATCTTATAAGAACAACAAACCTTTCCTTAAGAAGAAAATACTGCATGCCTGAGTTTTGCGGCTTAAACCTGGGATAAAGTTAGCTAGCCTTTGAACAACCCAGCCCAAGAGGACTCGAAGCGGAAGAAATTCCGGGATTTAATCCCCTGGAGCAAAATAGAGAGTGGAAATGAACAAAAAGGGCCTGGAACCCGTAAGTTATGAAATCTGTTGGAATCGATGACAGTGCGCGTAAAACATGAATGATTGTATTATGTTTAATCTCTTCGCAGTTTCATTGCAGGTAAAAATCCCAAATAAGCTTTTTCAATTCTTTGATTTTTACTCAAAATAGTTGTAGTTTAGTAAAAACTAAAACATACATTGTAGTTTAAGCTGGCCAGGTGAGGTGATGTGGTATGGCTAGCTGGAGATGAACTTGATTTTACGGACACCCAAACCTTAATTGCAATTGATTAATTATATATTAATTATATACAAATTATTTATTTATATATATATATATATATACATATACTCAACAACCGAGATGCAAGCTCTGTCATGGGGAGTATTTGCTCGAGGTCTTTCACAGTACAAACCGCAAGTACAACGAAATCTGACCGAAGGTAAATATTTTCCAGAAAAACGATAACGAGAAATCAGTCCAATAACTCCACAGCCAAACCCGTATTGGAAGTTATTAGGCCGGTTTTTTGGCCAATCAGAATTTTGGTTATTTAAATTACCATGTAGTCAGGTCTATTATTTGAATAATTGCTTAATTACATTTAAGTACTTTTAAATACATTTAAATCTTTAAGAAAAAGTAAATGCGGTCAGCGGTACATAATCTTTATATTTTTGTTACGTCTAATGTTTAATTTGCTAGAACTTAGCAACTACAGCTTTTAAAGTTTTTCATTTTTGTGTCTTGTATTTTTTTTGAAAACAGCTACCTTTCTGCATCCTCAAGTTAATATCTTTAAAATTTTTCAATAAGCCCAACTGGTGAATGAAATCTGTTTTATGTAACTGATTTTGTTGTGAAATGATTATTTTGTGATGATGATGATCCCTCAAATGCATGAGACCTTGAATTGATTTCGTGATTGAAAGGTTTTGAAACTAAAAGATAGCTACAATGGATGCTCTCTGTGTCAGTTGAAATCGAAGGGATACTCAAATGCTGAATCTCATCTTTCTGAAGTCTTAGCTGTTCGCCAAAACATAGGCTGTTCAATTGGAGTAATCAACATGATTGATGTTGTTAAGAGAATGCAGTAAGTGTTTCTTATGTACCCAATGTTCTTTAAATTAATTTTGAGTAAAAACCTTGCATGACAAATTCATTTCAGAGCGATTTGCATACATATAGTGAAAGATGTTTGATACAAAGATATACTTGATTCGTGCATGAGACAGTCAGCCGATATGCTTTTCAAACACCAAAACCGCCATGACGACTAAAACAAATAAGAAGACTGGAACTTCTACAGCTTTTGATGGTACGTACCTTGAACTTATGTAATGATTCTTATTCATACATTCTAAAGCTATTGCTAGGTTCTTATTCGCAGTTTGGCAGATAATCAAGAATATACAAATCAAAACAACCTGTAGTAAGTTATTCTCATCACTTCACTCTAACTTACCCTGCGTCCTACTGCGTGGATACACATGATTACCTACAAGCAAAAGTAAATCATAAACGCTGTAACCGCTTCTGTTTCAATTGGCATTCACCTGCATATCATCTACACACTATTTTTTTTTTCAAAGATCTTAAAATTTTATAAGATTAGCGACGCTCAAACTCGCCCAATATTTAAGAACAAGTTAAAGATCAATCGACCGCTCCGAAAAAGATGGTGGCTCTACAGTTTACCACAATGCATTGCGAACCTTACACCGCTAAAAGAAACTCAGGAAGGTAACAGTTCGTAAAATGCTTCCCTGTACCTATCAAATTTGAGGTTAACAGGCTTTCTTCATCCGTTTTATGGGCAATTTACTGAGACATTCATGCGCTAGGAATTATTGGTAAATGTACAGGTCACAGTTTTTTTCGAAATTGTGAATTGAAGCTCAACCCATCACGTCTTTACAAGTGTCGATTCATTAACTGTAGGTGTTTACTGCAGCTTAAAACACTAAGCGAGCAAAGAAGCAATTCAAAAAATGTGCCGCACATATGTTAATAAAAGTCGAAGTGCTTTGTAATGATAAGGGAAGTGATGGGTTCAGTTCCTTGGTAGATTATGTATGTAGATTTCAATTTAGAAATGATATTTAATTGACTTAGTGGAAACAAAAACAATTCAAGGAGTTGGAGGAACAACTTACGTTGTGCATATTCTGTTTTTCGTACAAGTCAACTGTTTGGAACAAATCTCCTTTTGGCACTCCAAGTTGATCTTGGCAAAATTTCAGGAAGTTACCAATATTTTCCATCTATAAGATACAAGATAATAATTGACCATTAGAATGGGTGGTCGGCTGCAAAACTCCTACAAACTATATGTAGCTATCCCAGAGGAATTCATTGATATCCCTGTTGAGCTTCGTTTAGTTTTAAAGCCCAAACGCTTAAATGGCTACACCACGCTTGCAAACCAGGTTATTAAAATATATTCAACTCTAGTAACACTATTTGTAAAAAGAATTTTGGCGATGTTTCAAATATGGCTGTCCAACCTTGAAACAGCTGGGCACAAGTGCATGGAAGTGCGGTCATAAAGGCCTCATTTAGAGTGAAGTAAGTCTATTCTGCACAATCTTGTGTGTCAAACACCAAGTTAGATTACCTTAGCGACTCACACTACGCACCTATACTACCCATTAAAGAGGACGTCAGCTATCCACTGAGATTTGAATCTGACGCCTCATGGCTGTGCTATCTTTCCACACAACACGGCTATAAGCATCCCCGGGCTCCCGAGTCTTGAAAACCTAAGATCCTTTTGTAGGACCTCCCGCCAGCTCTTGCGTGGCCTTCCTCGACTAGGAGAACCATCAAAATGTAGGGAACAGACCTTACTAATCCATGACTCGCTCCGCACGACGTGGCCAAACCATTTAAGACGCTTCCTAAGGCAACTTCCAGGTCTTCAATGCAGAGCCTCGGACGGAGGTCCTGTGAACTGATGTTATTTGTAGGTTTTATGGCACACATCCAACGGAGCATAGCCCTCTCATTTCTATGGAGCCGCGCCCGGTCGGTTCGTTTCAGGGGCCAGCATTCACAAGCATAAAGCAAAGTTCCTCTAACACAACTTGCCCCAGGCAGCCTCGACCCAGTGGCAGCCTCACAGCTACCACCTACAGAAACGCTGTCTCCCAGATAGCAAAAAAAGAATCGACTACATCAAGCTGTTGATCGTCAACCGCTTGAGTCCGATAGTCTGCCATCGATGGGACGGGCTGTACCTAAACATCTGCTGGACTTGAAGGATGGATTACGAGTTAGTCTGCCTAAACCCTAACTACACCCCTTGTGAGTCCAGTGCGAGCAGCTAGTGCAGAAGATAGAATTCATACCAACCCCTTTTCTACACACAGAGTCTTTCAGTGTGGCAAGGCTTAACCTGAGAATCATGATCTTTGTCTTGTTCATAGCATTCGTATTAACACGGAGACCTATCTATCCAACTCCAGCTTTCCAAGAACTCAATTTCTGTTGTAGAACCTCTAATGAGTCTGAGGCCAGTACAAGATCGTGAACATATAGCAGCTCGCAAAGGCACCCTGTGCGAAAACCACGAGACAGGGCCTCCAGAACAATGATGAACAGCAGAGGGCTCAATACTGAGCCCTGGTGAACATAAAAGATCAGGCTGAGTTCTGTAGATTTTGTTTACTAATGAGGCCTTTATAGCCTCGATTACGTGCACTCGTTCCCAGTCCTAACCATGTTTGACAGCCATTTTAAAGAAGGTCTTCAAGGTGGAAATTGAAGCAAAACAGTAGACTGGACTCAAGTAATGCTATATAACTAACAGAACTATGAAACTACGTATTTTACCTGTTTAAAAGCCATCTTCATCGTGTTGGCTTTCAAGTTTCCTCCAAGCTTGTTTGCCAAACTGAATAAAATAAGAGTTGTAATGAAACCTTTTTCATCCAAACAAAAGGTACGTAAACGAACACAAAACTAACACTTGATTATCCAACAACAACAATAACAACAACAACAAAACTTTATTGTGCTCGGTAAAAATTTTCAAGTTTCTATATAAATATTAATTTCGGTATAGAAAGATTTAGAAACAGCATAACCAGCTAGTCGAGCTAAATGACAATTGGGCCATGCGCAGAAAAATTGCCTGTTGCCTTAGTTTCAGGAAACTGTACAAAACTGACAAGGAAGAAAGAAGAAATCACACACAGCACTCATAGAAAACAAAAACAAACACAATTAGGGTCTCTTCACCATAGAAATTTTAGAGGTTTGGTGCCTCGCCTCTTAAACAGGATCCATTTAACTGCAGCAACAGTTTGTGTTGTAAATATTTGTAATTAATACTAAATTTAATAAAGAGTTCATATTTGAACTATCATTTGTGAACTATCATATTGTCAGTTTTAGCAACTAACATGTTTTACAAGGTTACGAAATAAAGAAAATAAAAATATACTACAGTGCATACAAAATATAGGCCTAGGTTAACTCTAAGACACAGAAATCAGTGTACTTCGTACAAGTTTTCAAGAATAGTTTGGGCTGACAGAATAAAAAATAATTGTAATTTGTAACTTCATATAAAGTGAAGTTTATTACGTTGGAGTTAATTCTTTGTTAAAGACATTTCATGAACACAACATAACTGCAACGTAAAAACGGTTAGGAAGAATATAACCAGTATATCAAAAGTTGTTCAGTTTTAGTTTTGACTCAAATTCCAGAAGTTATCTACAATAATATATGCAAAATGTAGGTAATAATATAAGCTTTTATGTTATACTGCTATATTCTATATGTTATATTACTCTATTCCCTCAGTTTGTTACCTTATTCTATGTGTAATTACTCTATCCTATGTTTTACTACTATATTCTATGATATATTACTATATTCTATATTATACATTATTATATTCTAAGTTATATTACTCTATATTCTATCAGTATATATAACTCTATTCTATGTTATATTACTATATTCTATATTATTCTACTTTATTCTGCGTTATACGCCCAATGCTTGAAGCGTCAACAATTGAAAACTTTGCTCAACAAAGATTTCAACTTGTCTTGCTTGGTCATTGAGTTTAAAAACCGACGTGTTGCCACAGTTAATTTATAAGAAACTGTCTCAACTCCAAGGAAATGGAGTAGCGCTTTGCTATACCGATAAGGAGTATGAAAAAGATTGCAGTAGCATCCAAAAAGATCGACCACATTTTTTTACAGGTTTTTAGTTCGTTGTCAAATTTCCAAACTTAAGTGTTTAAATCATGCTTTGCAACACTTGTTGCCTTACTTGACAAGCACGATACCGTCTTTTAAGACCTCTTGAACCCCATCTGGCCCTGATTTGCCTCCGAAGACGCTTTCTCCAAGTACAGCTTCAATCCATTCTCTAGCCTCCAGTTCGGACTGATCATCGTACTTGGCGTCTGCCTGTTAATGATGAAGAGCAAAAAGTCAATACACTCGTTATAAGAACGTCAGGCTCAGTAAAAATAAGCCAAAATTTAAGAACATGCTAAGAACACACACGAGGCTTATGGGGAATGGCCGAGAACTTTATTTTATTACATTGCGGCACCTAATCATGGATTCATTCATTTGATTTCTTTGTAGCTTTAAGCTTCCGGAATGTTTGCGCTTGAGAGAGAAAGAAAATGAGTACACACTGCACCCTTTTTGTATAAGAGCCAGTAAATTTTTCCGAGTCTCGTTTTCCTCATAAGCGTGTAAACCAATCACGTATGATCAAAATTTAAATTTAAATACAACCGATCATTTAATAACATCGGCCTTGCCCAAAAATTAGAAAATCTTATTTTTAAAGAAAAATCTACTCTGGATGCATTAGGATTATCGATTTAATCAACGTTTTCCTCTTTAGAAATATTCGGCAAGATTTTCAACTTTTCATTTATCGTAATTCAAACAGTCACTTTATCGTCGTCACCTTTAACCTGCAGTCAAACGAGATTTTACTCTTGGGTAGAATCATGAATGCACTAGAGACCGGCATGCAATTGCAAAGATGATTTCCAAATTGGCTAAAAAGTACAGTATATCACAACCACAGGGTTGATAACGGTATTTTAAAGATTAAATTAAAGTCTTTTTGAACAAAATTGTTACAAGTCTTCATAAATATAAAAATATCACAAATGAACATCTGACAACTACTTGGAGTAGGCCGTTGCATATTAAAAACACTGAAAAAAGCAGAGGTTTCTGCCGGACGAACCATGTCTGTAAGACTAAAATTTGTCCTGTACACCGGCTGTTTACTGAAGTTTACAATAAGTTTGCTATGCATTGGAATCGTGAGACCACAAAAATTATATTGGTTTAACTGCATTGTCGCGTGACAAAATGTACAAAACATGGCCGCCACCAAAAGTGATCACGAAGGCCATTTATCACTGGGATACGCAACATTTACTCCACAATTCTGTGAAAAGGCTCCATAAAACCTTGTAACCACAGCAACAAGTCTTTTGTCGATATTCTTAGAAATAAGGACGAATATACAATTATACATATGATGGGCGCCAGTCATTTTAATACTGATTTAGAAACAGAAAGTGCTTGTCTATCGATCGGCACAACGTTCTGCCGATCGTGTGGACAAAGATTTGTGATAACTGAAGCAAAAAAATTGCTAAGTGAGACGAAGCGTTTTAACTTTTTCCTGCCATTATCGAGATATCAGTAAGGTAAAGACTATCACTGGAGACACTAAAGCGGTTATTTCTGTAACAAAAATGTGGCTCTTACGGGGACGTGCATTGCATTGTCGCTCGAAGGACATTTAGCTAAAACCAATCAGAATTACTTCTCAACTTCAAAACATTTTTACGACCGAATCATGTCAGAAACTAGTTCTTGTAAATACCTTTCGTTTCAACTCCGCAGAAAGCCCAAATCCACGCGGACGGCTGGCCATTTTAAGGACTAAGTTTTTTTTCCTAATAAATGGAAATATTTCTTTTGCTGCTTCTTCGAACAATGAGATGGAATGCCCCGCCTGAAGATAGACAATGAAACCTAACTGCAAGAGACAACCGGAAATACTTTTCATTACATAAATGCTATCCTTTCTGTTGGCGGTTTCCGAGTCCTGAGTAACACACGAAGTTCGTCACGACATTCAAATAATCTTTGTCACAATTTAGCTCGAAGGAATAAAAGTATTTGATAGGTCTTGATTATATTGATAAAGTTTTACAGAACTGTTCTTTTTCCTGACTTTTGAATGTAAGTACTAGTATTTCGTGTTACTCTCTTCAGCTAGCTACCACGGCCATTTAAGGCAATGGCAGAGAAACCGATCTGTTATCACCACACTTTGTCTGATTTCGCTCTTATCGTTTGGTTGTCATTTTGAAGTAGTTTATTTGGTTTTTGCAATCAGCTGGACCGTAACGATAAATTAAAAGCTCTTTTCCAAACAATATATCGTATTCAAGTCAACTATTTTTTTTATATAAATGCAACTTTGGCAGAACAAGCGTTTTGAAATATTGAACGTTCATGTGGAGCAGGCCCCGAGCTAGACGGTAACATTTTTAAGAAGGAAGTCACAATTGCAGGAAATCAACTGTGTCGCTATCCCTTCCAAAATCTATTAGTTTAAACAAACGTGACAGAAAGAGTTTACAAATATGATTTGTCTGCTGACGTCAAAGTGGTGTTCTCGTTTCTGTCGCACGAATTTCAGTCACAAAGCAAGTGACCCATGCCCAAAGGGCAGGCACTGTCCACCAAATCACAAACAAAATAGCAATCTGTTAAGTTTACAAGAAAGTATTAAAAATATGGAAGCTTTCGTGGGTTTTTGCAATTCACGATTCACAATGCGTCTTACGCAGATTATTTTTGGATTTATTTGTCCTCGGGGGATTAAACTCCAACTGACAAAACCTCAATTTTTTTTTCAGGTCAAGTCGAGACCCAAAGCCCCGTTCGCCTCGACCTGTGCTAAAGTTCCTTGAAAATTTGAACAACTTCTGTTCGCAGTGCTCAAACTTTTGGGGTTTTAATTCTAATAACTGTAAGTAGTTCTAGTTACGATGTTCCAAAGATATAGTTTAAATAAACTACTTTGTTGATACGATTTAACACAAAGGGGATAACTCTTTATAAGAACAACAAATCGCTCGCCAATCTCGGCTCGTAGAAGCGTTGCAATCGCAAAAACGTTTTTGTTACACTGAGCCAGGTTTTGCAGCAAAAAATTTTTTGATTACTTTCACATTCGTAGTCAGTGTTGATATAGTTAGCTGAAATCAGTTTAATGATTTTCAGCAAGCGGAAATGGCATTAGATATCAAGTGATTCTTCGACGAGCTCGATCTCAGTGTTTGCTGATCTCTCTTTGGAAACTCTGTTCTTTGATTCAGCATGTTGCAGTGTTATATTCAACACTCTTTAGCGCTAACAAAGAATAAAGAAATATCGCCACTATCAAAACTTTCTTTTTGGGGAAAACAGAATTTCACAACTGGAGCAAAAACGGAAATAGTTAACGAAATCACGACGAGAGCTAAAGCAACACCCATCAAAAGTCTTGTCAGCTGCCGTTAATAAAAATAAATCTGGTTTAGGATTAAAAGGAAAAACGTGATTAACAAAAAAATTCCAAAAAAGTAGTTTGTTTACATTTTGGCACAGAGTGAGGGTAAGGTTTCTAGTTAGGCGAAAACCAAAAAATGGCTCGCGAGTCCTGGAAGTTAGTTACCACAAGAAAATTTAGCAGCTACTCGATGTGTTAAGCCTTAAGGCCAGTTTGCATTTAGCAGCTTTTCCTATGTACAAATAAACTACAAATGACAACGTAAAATTTGTCTTGCCTTTCTTTGAGCCTCAGCGGACAATCCGTATCCTCGTGGGCGGGCGGCCATTTTTACTGAAGGACAAGAGAAAATCACAATCCGTTAAACACAAGGAGAAGTGAGTCTTGCAGCTCTCGGTCGAAAGTGAGCCTGTTTTGTTGCCTTCGAGAAAAACATATACCGAGTGAAATTTGAGTAATTAAGGCGGATCCCATCTAAGACTGCTAATTGGAGCTTCACTAGAGATCACGTCATCAAGAATCTTTAATCAAATCAGGTCTTATTTGTAACATCGGAATGAACTCTATCTTCTGATTTGTCGAAAGAAATCTTCTGTCAACAGAAACTCAACGGCTCATTCGCAGCGATGGATTTTAAAAAGGAGGTACACCACCTTGATATGAAATATTTTTGTTCTCTCTTTCGCGAAAGCTAACCCGGTTGACAAACACTACACTTTTCGAAAATTGCCTCGGGAATAAAGGGTAAACGTTTTGTCAATCTATGTTTTATATCATGGGTAACTGCTCTTTTACAAGATAGGTTGTGTGAGACAGAATGAAGCGCTACCCGCAAAGGAATCCTAGGTGCGCATTTTTGGCGTTTTTGTGTAGCCCGACTGATAGAACTGAATAAGAACCACGAGTTAATGTTTTTGCCTTATTTGGGCAAGAGATTGTGCCGTGGTAAAGACTGCAGTTGAAGCAGCCATGAGTTGGTGTAGAACATTTTGGCTGCCTTAGGACAATCGTAATTGTGTGTGCTTTCTAGAACGTCCACGACGCTTAATATCATACCCAAACTCATTTTTCGAATTGTCGGTATTTCCTTAGTTTTTCTCACATTTATTTATAAAACACATGTACAACTTGACAGAGCTTAAGGCTGGTTTTTTGTAGTGATATCATCTATAACTATGAAATTATCAAGGACGAATCAGACAACTTCAAACGATCGATCTTAATAGACTAACACGGGCTTTCTGATATCAAATCAAAGGATCTCAGCACTTCCATTTATTAAACAACTATACCTTTACCACTATACTATACCTAATGTAATACATCCTAAAATTTTAAACTTACCTGATTAGTGATTTTAACTGTCTTTAATTTTTTTCAATTTTTTTTCATTAGTTTGATTCTTGATTGACCCTTTCAGTTACAGTTGTTAGTAAACTAGTTAGTAAATTCATTAAATAATTAAATCAGTTAGTAATTTCTCCCAACTAGTTCCCATAAATTTTTTTGAGTACGTTTGGGGAGAATTTTACTTTTGATCTTCAGAAGTTCATTTCGTTTGATCGATTCTCATTTTTTTATTACAAAACATCTCATTTTCCATTTGTTATGTAAGGAGAAGTTAGAGGTTGATAACTGTCTGAGACTAAAAGGGTCACAAGTGTCAATTCAGGTTAGGCAGGACTTCATGACAACTTCATTCCCAAGTCTCTCTCCCGCCCCGAGGGAGAGAGAGCTTGAGAGCAATTTTGATACCAGTTTATAACGCATACGCGCGTTTCCTGAAAACTTTGGACTGGCCATATTTATAGCCTGCGTCGCTAAACCTCCGGGGTTTAGATAGTCTGCGATTTAATAGGTAGTCAGCGACGCAGGCTACATATTAGTTTAGCGTACCAGAGCCAATCTGGAAAACAAGGGTTGTGATATGGTTTACACGTGGACCTTCAAAACCAAAAACAAATATATAAATAAAATCTCAATAAAAGCTATTTTAGGTAAGTGAAAATCAGTTAAAACGAGTTCTTCAAGTAAAATATTAATTGAGTCTTAACGCGTTTCAAATCAGTTTAAACCTTAAATTATTTTACGTTAGTGCAACCAAAGAAACTCAGAAAAAGATTTAAAAAATGTCTCAACAACTAATATTGATAAGTGTATTATTTTTTGATAAGTTCTTCAACAGATTTTGAAAACTTTAGTTCTAGTTTGTTTAGCTATGGAGTCACTTCCCCTGAAATGGGCCACTGGCGGAGAAAGGGGACAAAAAGCGTATCTCAATCCCCTCAATTGTTGTAGAAACCAAAAGCGCGTGAAAATATCTTTGTAAGTGTTTAAATATTTTTCGGTTGAGCAGGTTACAATCGACGTGTAATAAGGGTAGTTAACTTTTAGCGGAATTTGCTTTGTCTCTGTCATGTTAGCTCGAGTTCACTTCTTTAGGATGAATTTATTATCCTGAAAAAAACAAAAAAAAAATCTGGACCGATGGAAATCTGATACTAAATCTCATTTAACGTGGGTCTGTATCTTTCTTAACGAAGCCCCATCTTTCCCCGCATCACTAAAAGTTTCAACTATTAAAAAATGTTATGATCGAATGGTATTCGCGCGTCGCATCGCTGAATGGACAGCTTGCTAGATACGGTGTCTATTTATACCTCGTGAAGGAAGTTATTTACAAAATATTCAGCGAATATTTCATAGCTTTAAAATGGTTTTTGTACGTATATCGAGCAGCATTTTATGCTCAAAAATGACAAGTGAAAAGTGAACAACCCAGCTCAGTCATTATTCTCACTCCATGTTGTCTCGAAATACATAGCTTAAAGTGTACACCCAAGCTCGCCGTCCTTATATTCTCAGTCATGCTGTCACGGCATACATTAATATAATAACGTTCTAGCACATTCGACTTTATTTTTAGGCAGTATTTGCCATATCATAAGCCTCGTGATCCAGGTCACAATTTTCCAGAAAACCCGAAACAACTTAGTAAATATCAGCTTTCCTTCCTGTGTCCAGGAGACCGTGACCAACAAAGTCTAGTCCCTCAAAATAGAGACAAGATTCAACAAGCAGCGATATCCTAGCTTCTCTTAGTTCTTTCTTTCTAAGAAAATAAATATTTTTATTATTAGCTAACACTGTAGTGAGTAATACTGCCGTCTTAGCCACAAATATTAATTAATGAATTCAAGTGCGAAAGTCTTGGGTTTTTTCATCCGGAAAACCGTTTAAGAAATATTCATACAACGTGTCCTAAGCAAGGTTAAGATATTCGCCTCATTTGGCCAGACACTCGAGAAAGGCCGGATATGGGGCCTAAAATAAAATTTCTCTAGATCTTTCGCTTCTTTTAATATCTATGCCAACAAATAGATCTGTTTTAATTAGAGCTTCCATACCGCATTTAAACCTCCTACTGAGAAAACCGGTTCGAAAAATTAAATATCTGGGTTTAAACTCTAAATTCAACCATAGATCTAAAACGTTTAGTTTTTTTAAGAGATATCATTTTACCTATGCTTACATATAAGTTTTATAACTATAGGTCAGTTAATATTGTTCAGTTGCAGTTGCAATTAAGCGAGTCTGCTGTTCTACTAGCTACTCGTTAAAATTACACGTGCTTGTCTTTTTACTATATATGATAAGAACAATCACTAGGGCCGGTGAACTTTCGATCAAAAAATTCAAGAATTTTATTTAACCCTTAAGGAAGCCTCACATATCGACTTTGCCCACAAAAAACTTCAATTTTACATTTCTCTCGAGAGACCCCCCC
>JAOBRD020629010.1:0-15400 GCA_027575215.2 Hydrozoanthus sils
TGTCCTCAAAGTTTCTCAGTTGCCCTCGAAGCTTCGCTTCTCGGCCAACTGTTCACTTTTCGGACAATCTATCAGCCACGGACATTATCCTCCGATATACCAGCCGCCGGAAGGGGTTTGTTTACTAAATATACCCTCGCCCCTACTTTTAAAAATAGACCTGATCTTTCATGATCGATCACAGATATAACCAACCATTCAACGGGACAAATTATTGAATGTGTAGTTTTCCCAATTCCGTCTTCATTTCTAAGGTTTCCGCCACTACTTAGTTTACCGCAAGGGTTCATTAACGTCTTTTTCTTCCTTTTCTTCTTTTTTGTTCTTTGTTGTTCTTTTTCTTCTTTTTTCGGACGATTGTTGTCCAAAAAAAATAAGAAAAAAACGTTAACAAACCTTAGTTTTAATTTTACCGATACAACATACCCTTCTTAAATGAAGCCGCATTTTTTTTTAAATTCCGGTTTTCAAACTGCATATTTATGTTTTCGCTAACTCAGTCAATGTACCGAGATAAAATCTCCTTCGCAGCCGTTGGTGTTCCGTTTCCTCGTCGTTGGTGGGGCCGGGCTGGGGGGGGAGGGAACGGAAGATCAGAGTAAATAGACTGGTACTAGACTGAGCAACATGACGTCATCGAAGCACCATTTTTGATTTCCCAGAGTTCCAAATATCGCTTGTAAACTTTACGACGCCATTTCTCAGATCGTTTGTGAATTTGCGGTTGTAGTATTTAAATCTAGGCCATCTTCGGCCATCCCGCTTTCTTCTTTCGGTTTCTGTTGCTTTTGTGAAATGAGTACGACTACAGGTAGCGACCCTCCATTTATTGGAAGCAAAATTAGTCTAGTTTCAAAGGCAGAGATACGTTATGAGGGATTTCTGTATGCCATTGATACTGAGCGTACAACGGTAACACTTTCAACCGGTAAATGTTTTAAAATGGAACATTTGTTTGGCCGCTTCATTTAATTAGCTTACCCAGCTTTATTTCCTATTTTATCATTTATTGACAAGGGATCCTTGAATTTTAGTGAGGTCGTTCGGCACTGAGGAACGGAAAGCACCCAAGTTTGTCCAGCCAAGAGACGAGGTTTACGAGTATATAATTTTTCGAGGAACAGATATCAAGGATTTGCACGTTTCTGAGGGACCGGCAAAGTCAAAGTCAAACCTTGATGACCCAGCAATAATACAGGTACGTTTGAGCTAGGCCAGCAGCTAGCGTGTTCTCGACGAACTCCTCCAGAACTGTTATTGACTTCTGTGTAAACTGCAGCGAACTTTCAAAATAGCTTGGCAATTCGTTCATAATTTTACTCAGTTCGTAATCTTGCAAAGTGTGTAAGTATAAATTTTTCTTTCCTTTTTTTTTGCTAAAATGTCGTAGCAAATGCAGTTTTACACTAGCTCTAGACACATTGCTGATGCTGAACCAAGTCTGTGAAGTTGGGGATAGCTAGCTGGGATGGCATAACCAACTTCAAATATGTTCAATATTTGTCAACTTTTGTCTTTGTTTTCAAACTTTCAGTCTGGTCAAGGAGGTGCTTCATCAAACTCTCAGACCTACTCCCAGTTCCCACCCAGCAGAGCAAATTATCCTCCTGTCAGCAGATATAATGCATTTGGCAGGCTTCCGCCCTATGGCAGCTATCCAGTGGGGTTCCAGCAGCCACCAGGTTTTGGAGATCCAACTATGCCGCCAATGCACCCGGCTGCGCAGATGGTGTCAGGTTCTGTGTTAACCCCTCGGATTCCTACTCCACCAATGCAGTCTTTGTCTCGTAGTCTTACTCCCTCTCCAGAGACTGTCATGCCAATAAGGCCGCCAAATGCTTCAGAAGTGAAGGCACAACAGACACAAGTGAAGGCAACTTCTCAGGCTGGCACACAAACATCGCAGCAAAGGAAAAAGCCATCAAGTAGACCATCATCGAGGCGGAACTCTGCAGATGTAGATGTGCAGGCAGGACAGGGAAATAAACCAGACAAAAAGGACGGAGATACAGAACAAAAAAGTACAACTACAAGAAGAGACCAGAAACCAAGAGAAGGTATTAATCTATATTCAAAAGCTTGTTTTGAGGTGTTAATATATATCGTCAAAGAGCTGTTCTCTGCTAGCATATTGCTTCTTAGTAAAACTCTAGACACCTGTGGTTTGAACAAGTCCAAAAAGTGTCTAAATTTTATTTGGGAACGCCCCCCATTTTCAGTTATAAAGTGCATGTTGAAGGTTATGAGAACTTTGTTCCACTAGGAGAGTGTGACAATGTAGTCTACAGCAAAAACAAAGCCATGGTTGCAAAAAGTCCTTCACAGACTGCAAAGTTGAAAAGAACTGCCAAAAGGTTACCCAGCTGGCATAGTGATACAGTGATACTTGTAAGTATCAACTGAAGCTACTCAGCTCCTGAAGTGTCAAAACTCTATATAGTCTTCTGTTATGGACAAATGGAAAGTCGAAATCCAGGCCTAGAAAACCTGGAAAATCACTCTCAGTGCTTGAAAGTCCTGGAAAATGAGCTTTCTAAAAAATGTATGCCAACTGAAGATTAATATTTTCCACACTTTCACAGTGGTCCACAAATCTGGCTACAATTCATTGATAAAATCCTTGATGTCACTCTCTGTCGGTACTTGTCTTGTCTGCGGACGCAGCTGTTCTATAGCTAACCCGACTCTCACTAAGTCAAAACATTTTGTTGAACTCAGGTTAAAGATTAGGTTTACTAATTTTAAATTATAGCAATACTTGCTTATTTGTTAAATTGTTTAATAATCAGGTTTCCCTCAATTTCAAAGGTCCTTGATTTTTGTTAATTTGTTTGTTGAAAGTCCTGGAATAGTCCTGGAAATTTCTTTGACTAAAAGTGTACACAACCTGTCAAGGACTTACTAACCACAGAGTATTATTTAGAGCTCAATATAAACCATTCCATTATGTTCTAGATGTATTTCTTTAGCTCTTTGAGTATATTTTGAATCCTGCTAAAACTGCACAATTTTTAAGGTGTTTACAGGGATGGACACTGACTTTTTTAACAAGTGGCCGATTGAGTGAGCAACATGATTCAAGAAATCGCTCATCTGACAGAGATTTTTGCACAAAATAAAACAAAAATAAAAGGAAGGCTGTATATCAGTAGCTGTAGCTCTTGTTGGTATGTTTTGATTAATGTACATTCTTTATTCTTACATGCCAGTCTGGTAACCTTTTGTGATTTCTACCAAGAAAAAAAAATCTCTATTGATGTTTTTATGTGATTGCGACCTTAGTTTGTAATTGTGCTAAAAATAGTATTGACCACTCTTAAGTTGTCTGGCTTGGAAATGAAATGAAATGGTATACTTAACTTAGTACAGGTTTTTATAACAAAAATGTATTGGTTTGTTTTAGGTGGAAACCGAAGATCTCGAGGAAGAAGAGGAGGGGGAAATTTTTCTGGAAGTGGTTCCTGGCAAAGAGGGCCTGTCAAATTTGATGGGGATTTTGATTTTGAAAGTGCTAATGCAAGGTTCAAGAAAGCAGATATTGAAGAAGAACTGCACACTAAACTTGGTTTAAATCTTAACCTTACTGAGGTATTGTAATTTTGGAACTTTTTTATGAAGCTAAAAACATTTGAAGCTCCTTGAACCACTGTTTAATCCTCAAGTCTGAAACTAAAAAAAGTATTGTGTTAATAAATTCTCACAAACAAGTACCATTACTTTTTTAAGATATTTTTTCTTATCTCTCACTTTTAGATGGCATGTTCTGTATGTTTTTTGTTAAGGACAATTTAGAACTTGGATGTACATCAACTATTGCTAATTTTTAAGGGCTTATTTATTCACTATTTTTACATTTCATTGTTTCTGTATAACTTGCAAATACTTTAATTTTGCTTTGATAAATAAAATGCTTACTGTGCAAATGTATACAAGTTAGTTTCACCTGGAAGATATAACTAAGTACAAAGACAATTCAGAATTTTGTTGTTGTTGATCCTTCACCAACCACTATAGTATCAATATCTGTACCAATTTCAAACACAATTATCATTCTGACCCAACTAGCTAGGTTTAATATTTTTCATCATTGTCAATCACCTTGGGTCAAGGTAAGGCTACACAATACAATGTTGCATGCAACATTGTGCAATACTGAAACCTTTTCACATGGCCACACAGTGAAATTGTTGTTTGCAATGACCCAGGAGTAGGACCAGTTTCTACTTCGTGCATTGCTTCATGAACAGTTTCAGAGGTGATTACATGGTGCAATCCTTCCCTTGTGTGCAATGTTGCATGCAGTCTTCTATTTGTGTAGCTGTACTCTTAATTTCTCTTTTTTCATCTTCAGTGGTCAACATCGTTTGATTAATTCCCATTTTCTTGTTATGAAATGACTTGTTATAATTTACTGTTTTTGTTTATCGTAAATAAGGAAAAGTTGCATGTTGATAATGTAGCTGACAATATCTGCAAGTTTCGATCTGCTTTAACCCAGTCTATCAAAAGTATCTTTCAACAAGTGTAAAACTTGTGTTACAACTATAATCAAACAAAAGTTATTAACCATTGCAGGAGGAAGATAAAGGGGGGCAAGTTAATGTTGAGACAAAAGATCAAAGTGAATCGTCAAGCCCTTCAGTCTACTATGACAAGGACAAATCATTCTTTGATAGTATCTCCTGTGAAACCAATGACAGAGATAAAAACCGAAGGTAAGTTAGTTAAAAACGTTTTAAAGTTACCACTAATAATTTGTAGCAGTAGGAAACCAAAGTAGTCCTTTGGTAGTATGTGGGTAGGTTTTTACATTTGAATTGGCTCGTGTAGATGATCTTATGATTTTTAGAACAGCTGCAGTTTAAGCAGCCAAATATATTGCGCCTTTGTCGTAGCCAGCTAAAAGAACATAACAACAGTGGTTTCTGGTATCTGTTCTCTGATTGGGCAGTTACAAAGCAAGCACCACGACAACAAGTTATGACACTGCTAAGTGATTATTTTGGTTCAGACTTACATTGTTTCAAGCAGTTGTCTGAAATCCTCAAGAACTTGGAAAAAGTATTATCAAGTTGAAACACTGTTTTCTCCATTTTAACTGCAATTTTCATCATCTAATAGAAACAACAAGGATGCTAAATGAAAGTTACAAGGTACTTGGTCAAAATGAAAGGGCACTGGGAAAAGCAACAGATTATTGCACCCTTTCATTTTGGCCTAGCTAGAACATGAGGGGCACTGAAAGGCAATAATATAGTATTTTAGTCTAATTCACTCAGGTGATCCATACAAATGATGGTTAAAATTTATTTTGATGTTATTCGATCAACTAAAGTTGCAGTAATGCATTTTTTTTATTAGTCATTTGGAAAGTATTTTTGAACCCTGCTGTTTCAAACATGAATATTTCAAACTCCTCTCTTGAGCTGTTATTTATTCCCTATCGTTAACTCCATTTATATTATTTTGTTGAAACACATCAGGTTCTAGTTGAATGTGGCAACAGTTTTTGTCAAAAATTACTTCATTGAATAATCTACCAGTTCTGTAAATATTATACCACAGTTAGTCTCAACATAATTCTCTGGCCCAAAAGTTAAATTGAGTTTGTTTGAATTTATAACATTTAAATCTTTCAGAGCACATCCTTCATGGGCTGAAGAGCGTAAACTCAATGTGGAAACGTTTGGGGTATCAGGAGGTATGCGGCGTGGTGGTGGCAGAGGCAGAGGTGGCCGGGGTGGCTACAGAGGTCGTGGTGGCCGAGGTGGGGGTAGAGGTGGCCGAGGACGAGGTGGCTGGCGTGGTGGTGGCAGAGGGTACAAGGGAGGACGCTATAACAATAAAGGATGGGTTGATTATCATTACGATTTCGATGCAGATAGCAGAAAAAGTGATGCTAGCAGCACAAGTGTTACCAATGGAACTTCTGTAAGTTCTCTTTCAGTTGCCTTATTTATTCCAGAACCTTGTTCAGCCCAAAATATGTAAAGCAACATGTTGCTAAATTCTCCTAACTTAGACCGATACTTTTCATAAAACTAGCCTAGAAGAAACTTGTTTCATCTGCAGCAGTTTTAATTATTTGATCATTTCTGATTTCCAATGTCTCAACACCAGTTTAAGTTGCTTCTACTTTCTTTCATAGGGTCAGCCAATCCAGGCAACAGCAAAGGCGTAAAGTCCCAAGACACTGTGCCATTTGACATAATTAATAATTACAATAAGTGAATATCACTGTTTGAAGAAAATGTGCATTTTGTCTATTTCCACATAGTTTGACAAAGTGGAATGTAAAAGAGTTGTTATCTTGAAAACTTGGTAGATTTCTAAATTAATGATAATAGTTGTATTACATTGTTAAAGGTAAAAAAAAGGCCTGACTGTATTTGAACCTTGATAGATTCTCATTATTATAATTTGTTAGAATCGGTACCAAACTTGTAATTCGATAATCATTTGTGACTGCAAACTTACTGTACATAGATTTATATCTGTATGAAGTATTGGCAAACTTATTTGTACAAAAAATAAGCTTGAGCAAAGCTAAGCACTATTAATATTTGAATATGTTTTCTCATATTTTGTGAAATAAGTCTTATTTGTTCACTGTTGGAATTTACAGTTTTATTCTCCCTAATTTATTTGCTATTGCCTGATGGAGGTAATTGGTCATTACTTTCATATTTGCTTAGATTCCTTATGGTCGTAACAGTTGTTACAATTATGACCTGATAATATTTTGTTCATTGATATAGCATTATGGAATAGGTGATGTATGTAGATCAAGTTTATTCATGTTTCTGAATGAAATAATTTTGTAGGAGCAACAATTAAGGAATTTGACATACCGTTTATGAATAAATCTCATTCATTATTTCTACATGATTTCTCAGCCTACTGACGTAATCTATTCTACATTAACCAATATTTGATAAATATTGTTTGAAAGGACTTAACTGCTAACTTTTCTGGCTTTCATCGGGTCACAATTATTTATCAGTTTACCATCATCTTTGACACTAAAGTTTGAGACATGTATGCCAAAATGCCTTAGTGACAAAACTTACCACGTTTCTTAAAATAGTAATGAAGGGTCTAGTGCAATGACGACGTAAGCGACTTTGCATGAAATACTAAATTCTCCCAATGGTTATAAAGAGATAATAGGGATTATGTTGGGAGAAATGACAACTCCATCAAAAGTTGCTGTTTTTGTGCAAGGCCCTTCATTATTAAGAGTGAAAAAATCAAGAACCTTATCCAAACCATCATGTAAATTTTCAGTTATATGTACTAAGTGCAAAAGATTTTAACAAGGCTGCCCTTGTGTAAGCGGTGGAGCACATCTCCCAACATCATTTAATTATAAGGCACAAGAAGGTTCATGAGAATTTATGGTTATTTTATTCTCAACAATGTGAAGATGCTTCAAGGATTTTTGATCACCTCTATAACTTTTTTTTCATGTTCTTGCCTACACTCTCCTCCCAAGTTTTTCAAAAAATTTCCAATTAGTGAAACATTTCTGCCAAGTTAAATAAGGTCTGTGTAGCTTTCAAAGTATTAAGGATTTTAGAATTTTCAATGTTATTCAACATTGTTTTAGTCAGTCATTTTGTTTTCAATGGAGCATTTTCTAGTATTTCCATAGCAACTTCAATATTGCCCTCAACCTAAAAGCACTCTTTAGCCAGTTTATGCACTCGTATGCCAATCAGAAACAAAATCACTTTTGTTATTCATCAATCTTAGTTTTGGCCTTCACAACAAAAGGCATTGAGGCAGTTGAAATTTTTTTAGCACTTCAAGATGATAACCCAAGATACAGGGCTCAAAAGAGGATTCGTCATTTCTAAGATAGTTTGAGATACAGGCCCTAAACCAGATTTCTGTTGTTTTCAAGAACACTTTTTAGTACTTGTGGATGTACCCACAAAATTAATTACAAGACTGGTGTAAATTGTCAATAAAACACAACCAAAACCTTTCAACTGCAAATAATTATAAGATATGCATTGGCAGCCTAACGCCCAGACAGTATCCCATAATTTGCATTCACTTTCCATTTCAGTTTGCCACAAGTTCCCAGTTTCTCATTAATATATATATGAACCAAATTCTTATTCCACACAGGGTCCCCCTTAAAGGGTAAATATAGGGTAATTATATTCAACAAACTATAAATTTTGCCATCCATGTTTGTATTTTGTTTCTATGCAGTCTCCCAAAACCTGGCAATGTAGTATTAAGTGAAGAAATTCAATTAGTTAAAAATGGCAATTTGGGTTTTGCACCAGGTGACTAAAAATGCTTCGATTATGGGCAATAAATTAAATACTCTAGTCAAAGTTAATTATTTTATTTTTAATAGGCTCCTGTCAAGGGATGACAAGCAAATGAAAATTAATCAATCATACTCTTAACCTTGGTGGACGGTGTACATTAGCTAGAAAAATAAAGATGAAACATTACTCATTTAATTAACATGCAGTATTTGTTTCAACCACCACCTGTACACCTGATTGCAGCAATCTGATATGCAAGGGGACACAGTTGTAATAAAAATTTAAACAAAATCTTAAATAAATTAGTCCCAAGTTAGTGTCACCATTGGTTTTATTTGTTGTTTTTTTTGTGAAATTTATCATATTTGTGGTCTCATAAATTAAGATCTATGGATAGGCCTGATTTAAGGTCATGTAAGGCCAGTCCTGATCTGTTGAAGATCTGAAATGATAACACCATCTCCCAAGCATTCAAGAAAAGTTTAATATAACTGGGCATATGAAATTAATATAATTTTATGTGACTATTTTTTTTCAGTTCTTCAATCTTTCTTTTTTTCATACCCTTTTCTTATAACCATGCTGCATGCAGATATCACTTCTATCATTTATAAATATTTTGTTAGCACACAACCAGGGTTTTAAAAAGAAGCCTGTAGGTTGACTGCAAATTTTCCTTCCTTGGACATTCTTGCTGTCTACTTTAACCAACAAAATTTATAAACTTTACAATGAAACTATATGCTTTTTTTATGACATTTCTCATTCTAGTTTCAATCTTTTCCCACCTATCTCAAACCCTGTATGAAAACCCTTATATAGCTACAGAAGTGAAGTCCTCAATCTAGTTTAAAATGTCTAAAATCAAAGTTTGAGCTCCAAAATTCTTTTAAGCTTAATATTAGATAAGTGTAATGTCACATGGTTTGAATGCAGGAGATCAACCTCATTTTCCTGGGTCAAATTCATGTGATCATGGCAAAATTTGCCAAGCTGGTGGCCCAGTATTTCCGCACAAATTCACAAGTTCGCTGACAGGAAATGTTAGTACAGAGCAGCTTGGAGTGCTTCCAAACCATGCGATGTCATAAATCGTCGTCATATGTTTAAAATGGTAAGATAAACACTTTTATCCATTTACAGAAATGTTGTAAAAGCCTTTAGAGCTATAAAAATACCAATGACAAAATGGTTTCAGTAGCACAGCCTTTAATGGATTTGGATGCTTTTGCAGACTTTAGTAAGTGAGTATACTTCAAACTCATCATTGTGTAGTCAGTAGTGAAGAGCATTCTTGAATTAAAGCAAATCAACCCTAACAGAAAAAGTAATCAAAGTAAACACATAAACTTTGGTTTGTAAAAGAGTGAGCTGTAAACTTTCTTTTCAGCCCCCTGGAGGAATTTAATTTCAGGCTTTCCATGTCAAAGGGGGGGTGAGAAAGGGGGGCACAGTGCACACTTATAAACTAAAACAACTTTTCCTGAAACAAAACAAATAAATATATGTGACCATCTGTTGCTACGGGGCCAATGGTTACCAGAATAAAATAACAGTGAGCTGTCAGCTTTATCATCCAAGGCTGCTTTAAATCTCCAATATAAAATTATGACAAACAAACATTGCATTTGCCCAAACTGATTTTATGTAGAACTGTGAGACTGCAAACTCTTTAAACTTGGGGTTGCCTGGGTATTAGTGATTGTCCCATTGTCGAAGGGCCTATAGGGGACTGTCCCATTTGGGGCTGACCCAAGGGGGATTGTCCCATTGCTTGGCCAACAGACTGTTGCATAGATTGTGGTGACATTCCCTGGGGCTGCGGCTGTGAAAAGCCCATGTGTGGGCGGCTCTGTTGAGGCTGCTGTTGGGTAATGTATGGATTGTATCTCTGGGCCTGTGGTTGTTGCTGCTGTTGTTGGGGGTAACCAGATGTCATCATACTCTGAGGTGACAAGTTATACCCTGATGGGTTCTGTGATACATGTGATTGTTGCTGCTGCTGCGAAGCTTGCTGTTGTTGCTGTTGAGGAACCATCTGTTAACAACACAAATACAAAGACCATCAATGGCTTGATAACTTACTACCCTACAGTAAAATCCCTAAAAATAAATCACAAAAAAGTACTATTAATTATCTTATCTAAAGGCTTACAACTAAGGAAGGATTGGTGCAGTGGTAAGATATTGCCTTACAATCCTGAGAACCCCGGTCCGAGGCCCGACTTGGTCAAGGGATGAATATTTGGGTGACCCTTCCCACTAAAGTTAACTCAGCTTTCCACCTTTGGGGTTGGTAAAATGAATACCAGTATACATGGACTGCATCCATGGGCCACATAAATGGTTCTTTGGGGGTAAACTGATCATTGTAAAATGCCTTGGATCAATCAATCATGCCAATTATGCCATCTGGCATGTAGGACAGCAACAAAAGCACTCCATGCCTGTCTGTTCTGGGCCAGCTTCTGAACAGTCCCCCAGTTATGATGGGGGGTCTTGAGTTTCCCTTCCACAGTTCGAAGCAAGGTTACCTTGGGTCTTCTTCCCTTCTATTTCCCCTCTCACATCCAGTGGAGAGCGTTGTACGAGAGATACTTCCTGGTTCTCTTCTCATGCTGTGCTCAATCTATCTCCAACGCCTTCGCATAATGATGATGCCCATGCTGTCTTGGTTGCAATGGGCAAGAAGATGTTGATTGGAGATGGTCTTAGGCCAGAAGACGCGTACAATTCTTCTTCAGTTATTTGTATGCAAGGCAGACAACTTATTGAGGTCACTTTCGGTCATCCTCCAACATTCTGAGCTGTACATACATTTATATAGCACCATGCATTTATATAGCACCTTATATAGCAACTTTTCCAATGATGTGAATTATTAAAACAGTTGTGCCTTTGAGCATTATTACTATTATTCACATGGAAAAGGTGCTATATAAATGCATCACCAAATGTTACCTTTGAGCAAGTGCTTACATTAGAGACTTAGATTCTTGTACATACCTAAACCCTATGTATGTAATAGTTTTAGACTAAGTTGCACAGAGAAAGCTTAATCATTACCCAGTGTCCCAACAGACTGGTGCGAGTCTCCATGCTAGTGTCATGGGGATGAGATCTCGTTTTTCTTTCACTAATTAATCATTGGCTAACTGCCTGAAAAAGCTGAAACTTTCCAAACGTCTGAGTGTTCCAGAATAAATTAGGTTAGTAACGTGTTTTGCTCAAGGACCCAACACAGTGGTCTGGCTAAAGATCTAAATATTACTCTTCTAATTACAAGTCAAGAAAACTAACCATTAGCTTTAGCCTCTTTGACACTCTACTTTGTCTAGATAAAATGTTCATGCTACAATTTCAGACTCATTATCTAACTCATTTTAATACCTGTTGTGCTGCAGGTTGCCTAAACTGCATCTGCCTCTGTTGCATCATATACTGCTGAGCTTGTTGTCCCTGTGGCATCACGTGCTGGGACAATTGTGGATTGTGGTGTTGCATCTGTGACTGCGTTGACATGGAACCTCCCATTCCAGATGCTGCTCGAGCTTGTTGTGGTGATGAACTGTACCCCATGGGGTTTGGTGCTGACATTGATGGGTGTTGAAGTTGTGGCTGAGAGGTGCTGACTTGACCCATGGGTGATGCAACTGCCGGAACTGCGGAGCTGTACACTCCTGTTGGTCCTCCAACTGTGTTTTGTGAGAGGATGTTTGGGGCCATATCAGAGTTTGTTGTTTGAGGCATTGTTGATGGGGCCATGCTACTAGCCATTGGGTCATTCTGTATTGTTCCAGGTGGTGTCGGCATCCCCTGTGACATTATCCCAGCTCCTGCAGGTGAAGCCACTCCAGGCAGAACAGGTTTTGGACTGGCAGCTGCTTGGGAGCCTGGCGCCTAAAGATTATAAAACCATTAAGATTTTCACTGACAAATGGATTTCTCTTGTAATGAACAATGAATGACAGTGAATTGGAATGGAAAGAAAAAAATATATTTTCCTCCTATGGACTAGAGATAATTATTCTACTGAATTGTTGAGCCCTTTTGTGATTATGGTAATTAGGAATGTATATTTAATGGTTCAAGTGTTAAGGTTTGTCACTGTGGTTTTGGCTTCACATTTGGGGTTTATTTTTGCTTCATGTACCATGTATTTGAAAACCAGTACTAGTGGAAATATTATATTTGGGACAGCTGGAGCAGAACCTCCACCACAAATGTTACAGCATGCTTTATTGTAACTATGATTGTACTTGAGAGAATATTAGGAATTGAAGGGCCTAGTGCAAAAATGATATGACTTTGTATGAAACACTAAATTCTCCCTATGGTTATCAAGAGATAACAGGGATAATGTAGGGAGAATCGAGAACTTCATCAAAAGTCATATCACTTATATCGTTTTTGCACTAGATCCTTAAATTATTTAAACAGAATGTTTATTTCTTTAAATTTTTAATTTCCTGTCTCCAACTTACCGGGAGATTCATACCAGATGTATTTTGCCCTGTGTCTGCAAGTGTTGCCAAATACACAAGATTTCTGTGTAAAATCTGTTGGTACCTTCAGAAACAAAGCAAATGCATTTAACTAATACTCATATTTTATTCCTATAAGTTTTATTCAAATCAAAACAAGGACAGTGGTGATGACAAAAGCTTTTGAAAATTAAAGCTGTAATGATGAAACAAGCAAGTAAACTGAAAATTATTACACTTTAAGGATCTTAAAACCATAGCAACACCTGGCTGTAACTGAAGGGTCTAGTACAAAAACAATGTAAGTGACTTTTGATGACGTTCTCAATTTTCCCTTAATTATCGTCATTTTTGCACTAGGCCCTTCAACTGCTAACTTATAAAATTATTTGCCAATCGCTCATCAATGCACTGCACCATCAATAATTAAGTTGAGAAGTTTCATAAGACATATTTGAAATTATTATTATATATAATTGTTGTTGCTAATGATCACTATCACTACCACCATTTTATGTTCGCACTCAAAGTTACTTACTGAGTACATTCGTAAGCCTTCCCTTTGTTCTGATAGTCTACAATTGCCTGTCAAAATAATATCAAAACAGAGTAAAAATATAACTTACTTGTCTTCCGGTGAAGATTTATCCGTTCAAATTGAAGAATTTGTTACTAGTAAAATCTTACTGCTTCAAACAGATGAACAGGGTTCCTATAAAACTTCTTATATAGTAGCAATAAGTCCAAAATGCTTTTGCCATTCTAGCTTTTATCTTGTTAAAAATACTCTGTTATGGGGGGAGGGGGGGGGGAAGGTGAAACAAAGCAACTATTGGCTCAAATCACCAATCAAATATAGCAGTTGGCTCTGTCATTAATAACAATGGCTAAAATTCTACTAAAGAAGTTGGGGGCCAAGTCAGTGTAAATCTTTTGCAAAAACGGCTCTCAGACAGGGTTCAGGTTGGGATTGAGAACAAGCACATGTAAATAAAGTCACAAAGGCCTTCTTTGCTGTTTAGTCTGTTAAAGCCTTCTCAGTGTTCTATTATATAGCTAGCTAAAATAAATGACAGGGGTGCCACAATGTAAATATCATTAACGTTCAATTGCTGTTATTGCTGATTTGGCAATTACAAAGCAAGTACTAATAATATGACAACAACAAAGAAACTGCTGACTCATTAATTTGGCTTAGAACTACAATCATTGTTTTGAGTAATTGTTCAAAAATAAGTTGAAACATCAAAAAATTTTTGTTTTAATTGAAATTTTCCTTATAATAACAGGGTTGAGGCTATAAAAATGACATCTAGTGCTAGATGAAAATGACATGGAAGCCAAGAAAAATGACAGGATGCTGGGAGAAATGATAGAGTGTTGCACCCTTTCATTTTGGTCTAGCTTGAACACTGCTCCTGCTGTTGTAATTTAGAACTGTTAACATCCAAACTTCAGGAATCTTAATGCCATTATCTCACAATGAAACCCATACAATATAAGCCGAATACTTTAGGTAATTTTCTTGGGCTTCCTTGCCACATTAATTAGTAGTTTAATTGTGAGGTATTTTTAAAGTATATATTTGTAATGTGGTGAAACAAAACTGAAATTGAAGCTGTAGATATTGTTGGGGTTTAGTCAAGTCAAAGAGGCCATTCAGATCAGGTTATACCAAAACAATGTCAACAAAGACAGCAGCATTGAGATTCCTGAAGTTTGGATGCCAACAATTTGCCAATTTTCAACATATATCACATTCACCTAGTTATGACAAAATTAGTGAGACAATCAAATTGGTATCGTTTTATTATGAAGTCTAAAGACTATTCCGCACAATCTTATGTGTCAAAGTTATTCACAAGTTCCTTATCAAACATCTCTAGGTAGGTTAGTAACTGACATAAAAGGTCAAACAGAGTACTGTCGACATTGTTTACTGGGGCCATTATGACCTCATTTTTGTGCACTTGTTCCCAGTTCTAAACAAGTTTTGACAGGCACTTCTCTCAGACTACTGAGATACAATCAAATTCAAATGTGTCAACCAGAATGCTTCAGCTTACCTGGATCAACTGAGTGTTTTCATCAAGTAACTACAAGATAAAAAAAACAATGCTAACTATATCCTTTCACTGTAAAAGAAATTTAATTAATCAAATAATAGCCTGCTTGCTGGTGGTTTGCACTTGTAAAGAACTAAAAGGGCACGGCATTGTTGTGTCACTCCTTTTCATTTTTGCTCACACCCAATGCCACTCAACCAGAGAATCTAAGATGATGCAACAACAACATGCCCTGTGAGTTTTTTGCACTCTAACAAGAAACCAAACAATTGATTTTTTTTTATCTTACTGGAAAGGGCACATCTCATGACCAGTACTAAAACATGCTCTATTTGTCGTCTATTACACATTCATACACCGTTAATCATCATGCCACTTATAATCAGACCAAAATCTGATCACTAAAAAGCGGATGGCATCCATCCAGCTAGAGCCTTCAAACAACGGTAAAAATAGTATGCATTCTCCTTTGTGGAACACAAATATCATAAACTAATAAAATAATATTGTCCTGGTTAATTAGCTCTGCTATATATTATAAATAGCTGTGCTCTCTATCTGT
>JAOBRD020629118.1:0-15398 GCA_027575215.2 Hydrozoanthus sils
AGTACTAAAAAAACTAATGAACAGCTCAAGTCTCATCTTGTAGGTTAAGGCCGCCTGGTTGCAGAGTGCCAGCGCGTATGGTTAAATTAGCTTCTCTGGCCTTGCCTTATATAATTATATTATATAATGTAAACTACTAACTGAAAAAATATAATAGCTAGGAACAAATTAAGAGAGGGAGAAATATTGTATATTCTTAGATATATACACATTTTGTTAATTATTTTTGGAGAGCAGGTTCCGCCGAATAACCATAGGGTTAGCGAAAAGGGGGAACCGAAGGTATTTTTTACATTATAAATGGCTTTTTTTAACGAAAACTAAAAGAAAAAAGAAGGAATTAGCGCAGTTAATAATCTCGAGAGAAAACAAAATCTATTACGAACTAATTGTGTTATGTTTGAGGCTTTTCTTGAACTGTCCTAAGGTGTAGTGTTTGATTTTTCTTATCGAGAAAATTCCATATTTTTGCCCCTTGGAAACGGATGTTAAATATCTATTTTTGATCTAGTTTTAGGCAATGAGAAGTTGTATTTGTAAGTCTTGTGCTATAGGAATGAGTTTGACGTACGAGAGTAAAGAGATCGTTTAAGCTGAGAGGCAATTGGTTAGAGTGCAACTTATACATAAATATTGCTGTGTAAAATTTGATCAGATCTGTGAGCTGTATATTTTGAAGGTACTTAAAGAATGGGTCTGAATGCTCATCAAAACTGGAAAAGGTGATTACGCGAGTCGCCCTTTTTGTAGAACAACCAGTGGTTTCAGTGAAGTCGGATAGGTATTTCCCCAGGCCAATATAACACTTATTAAAAGAAAGAGAATATAAAAGCATAGTATAGCTTTACTAGAGTTTCAGTGTCAGTGTAGTATTTAACCTTTAGTATGATACTGTAGTATCTTACGCTTCTTCTAATGATTTGTTATAGATGGTGTATATGAATGAAGCCGCTGTCGAATTCACTGTTTGATTTTGACAAGGAGCTTTATAAGAATTAGAAGCGGCGTTTTCTGTTAGTTAAACGTTTTTCTGTTTCTTGAACAAACACTTGAACTTGTTGAGGTTCAACTTCAGTGATAGCGCTACTTGTCTTGGATCCAAAGTCATTTTGTAGTTCGTTGAAAGTATTCTGCAAATAGTTGGTTTCTTTTCCTTGTGTGGACTTTTTTCTTGCAAAGTGCTTCTTTTCGTGCTTATATCATGAAGCATTTTTTAAGTTTCTTAGTTTTCTCTGTCCCTTGTTTTGATATTGTGGTCCCTTCCGACAAAGTTTCAATTGTTATTTTCAATTTGTTTCTGCTCATCATTACAATGAACTCTTTTTTCTCATTCAAGTCAAATTTCGACCACTTATCTTTTGATGGATGTCAGAATTTCTTTATTCATTCATAGCATAATTGCTCTGTTTTGACTAACCATGTTCTTATCAAAATTAATGGACTTATGATGTAGACCATGATCTAAACTGTTGCCGCCAATTGGTAACTTGCAGTTGTATGGGATGCTACCACGGTTATGAGTGGAACTCTTCACAGATGCGGTAGGTTACACTTGTATTGGATGAGTAGAGGCTCTTCACAGATGTGGTAGATTGCATTTGTATTGGACGAGTGGAGCTCTTCACAAATGTGGTAGGTTACATTTGTATTGGATGAGTGGAGCTCTTCACAGATGTGGCAGGTTGCATTTGCACTGTATGAGTGTAGTGCTTCAAAGGGGTGACAGGTTGCATTTGTACTAGATGAGTGGAGCTCTCCACAGATGTGGTAGGTTTCATTTGTATATTGGATGAGTGGAGATCTTCACAGGTGTGGAAAGTTGCATGTGCATTGGATAAGTGGAGCTCTTCATAACTGCGGTAAGTTGCGTTTTTATTGGACAGCTGGAGCTTTTTACACGTGTGGTAGGTTGGAATTATAGTGTATGAGTCGAGCTCTTTATAGTTGTGGTAAATTCAGTTGTAGAAATGAGTGGAGCTCTTCAGAGGTGCGGTAGTTTGCAGTTGCAGGAATAATTGGACCTCTTTACAGGTGCGGTAGGTTGCACTTGTATAAGATTAATGGAGCTCTTCATAGCTGCGGTAAGTTGAGTTTGTATTGGACAGGTGGAGCTTTTGAGTAGGTTGGATTTGTATTGGATGAGTGTAGCTCTTGACAGCTGTGTTAGGTTGCATTTGGTTTGGATGACTGGGGCTCTTCTCTGCTGTGGCAGGGTGCATTAGCATTCGATGATGGGAGCTCTTCACAGGGGTGACAGGTTGCATTTGTACTGGATGAGTGGAGGCCTTCAAAGGGGTAGCAGGTTGTATTTGTTTTGAATAAGTGGAGCTCTTAACAGGGGTGGCAGGTTGCATTTGTAATGATTAAGTGCAGCTCTTCACTGGTGTGGTAGGTTGCTTTTGTACTGGATGAGTGGAGCTCTTCAAAAGGTTGGTAGGTAGTGTTTGTATAGGATGAGTGGAATTCTTCACAGAGGTGGCAGGTTGCATTTGTTTTGGATGAGTAGAGCTCTTCACAAGGGTGGTATATTGGATTTATATTGAATACATGGAGCTCTTCACAGTGGTGGTAGATTGCATTTGTGTTGGATGAGTGAAGCTCTTTACTAATGTGGTAGGTTGCATTTGTATTGGATGAGTGGAGCTCTTCACAGAGTGGCAGGATGCATTTGTATCGGATGAGTGGAGCTCTTCACAGGTGTGGTAGGTTTCAGTTGTATTGGATGAGTGGAGCTCTTCATTGCTGCGGTAAGGTGCATTAGTACTGGACAGGTGGAGTTCTTTAAACGTGTGGTAGGTTGGACTTGTATTGGTCGAGTGGGGCTCTTCACCGGTACGGCAGTTTGCATTTATATTCGATAAGGGGAGTTCTTCACATCTGTCGTAGGCTGCATTTGTATTGGATGAATTGAGGTCTTCACACGGGTGGCAGGTTGTATTTGTTTTCGATAGGTTGTGTTCTTCACAGGGATGGCAGGTTACAATTGTATTGGATAAGTGGAGCTTTTCACTGGTGTGGTAGGTTGCATTTGTATCGGATGAGTGCAGTTCTTCACAGGGGTGGTAGATTGCATTTGTATCGGACGAGTGGAGTATTTTACAGGGGTGACAGGTTGCATTTGTATTGGATAAGTGGAGCTTTTTACTGGTATGGTAGGATTCAGTTGTACTGGATGAGGGGAGTTCTCCATAGGGGTGGTAGTTTGCATTTGTAACGGCTGAGTGGAGCTCTTCACAGGATTGGTAGTTTGCATTTGTATCGGCTGTGTGGGGCTCTTCACAGATGAGGTAGGTTGCAGTTGTATTGGATGAGTGGAGCTCTTTACAGGGGTGGTAGTTTGCATTTGTATCGGCTGAGTGGAGCTCTTCACAGGGGTAGTAGGTTCCAGTTGTACTGGATGAGTAAATCTCTTCACAGGGGTAGTAATTTGTATTTGTTCCGGCTGAGTGGAGCACTTCACAGGTGTGGTAGGTTGCAATTCTATTGGATAAGTGGAGCTCTCCACAATGGTAACAGGCTGCATTTGTATTGGATGAGTGGAGCTCTTCACAGGGGTGATAGCTTGCATTTCTATTGGATGAGTGAAGCTCTTCATAGGGATAGCAGGTTGCATTTGTACTGGATGAGTGGAATTCTTGATAGGTGTGGTAGGTAGCAGTTGTATTGGATTACTGGGGCTCTTCACTGGTGTGGCAGGTTGCACTTGTACTGGATTAGTGGAGTTCTTCACATCTGTCGTAGGTTGCATTTGTATTGGATGAATTGAGGTCTTCACAGGGGTGGCAGGTTGTATTTGTTTTGAATAAGTGGTGTTCTCCACAGGGGTGGCAGGTTGCATTTGTATTGAATAAGTGGATCTTTTGACTGGTGTGGTTGGTTGCATTTGTACTGGACGAGTGGAGCTCTTCACAGGGGTGGCAGGTTGCAATTGTACTTGATGAGTAGAGCTTTTCACAAGAGTTGCAGGTGGTATTTGTATTGGATGAGTGGAGCTCTTCACAGGGGTGGTAGTTTGCATTTGTATCGGCTGAGTGGAGCTCTTCAAAGGTGTGGTAGGTTGCATTCGTACTTGACGGGTAGAGCTCTTCACAGGGGTGATAGGTTGCAATTGTATTTGATGAGTGAAGCTCCTCACAGGGATGGCAGGCTGTATTTGTACTGGATGGATGGAGCTTCTCACAGGTGTGGTAGGTTGTAGTTGTATTGCATGCCTGGAGCTCTTCACAGGGATAATAGGTTGCATTTGTACTGGATGAGTGAAGCTCTTCACAGGGATGGCAGGTTGTATTTGTACTGGATGAGTGGAACTCTTCACATGCGTGGTAGGTTGCAGTTGTATTGGATGAGTGGAGCTCTTCACAGGGGTGGCAGGTTGCATTTGTACTGGATGAGTGGAGCTCTTCACAGGGGTGGTAGGTTTCATTTGTATCGGAAAAGTGGAGCTCTTCACAGGGGTGGCAGGTTGCATTTGTACTGGATGAGTGGAGCTCTTCACAGGGTTGGTAGGTTTCATTTGTATCGGAAAAGTGGAGCTCTTCACATGCATGGTAGGTTGCATTTGTATTGGATGCGTTGAACTCTTCACAGGGTTGGTTGGTTGCATTTGTATTGGATGCGTTGAACTCTTCACAGGGTTGGTTGGTTGCATTTGTATTGGATAAGTGAAGCTCTTCATATGTTTCGAGCTCTTCACAGGTGTGGTAGGTTGTAGTTGTATTAGCTGAGTGGAGCTCGTCACATCTGTTGTAGGTTGCATTTTTATTGGATGATGGGAGGTCTTCACAGGTGCGGTAGGTTGTATTTTTGTTGGATGAATGGAGCTTTTCACAGTTTTGGTAGGTTGCAGTTGTAGGGAGGAGTGGAGCTCTTCATAGCTGTGGTAGGTTGCATTTGTACTGGATAAGTGGAAGTCTTCACAGCTGCAGAAGGTTGCAATTGTATTGGTTGAGTGGATCTTTTCACATGTGTGGTTGGTTGCAGCTATATTGGATGAGTGGAGCTCTCCACAGCTGCGGTAAGTTGCATATGTATTGCATGAATGGAACTCTTCACACGTGTGGTAGGTTGCAGCTGTGTTGGATGAGAGGAGCTCTTCGCAGCTGTGGTAGGTATCATTTGTTTTGGATGAGAGGAGCTCCTCACAGGTTTGGTAATTTTTAGTTGTATTGGATGAGCGGAGCTCTTTACACCGGTGGTAGGTTGCAGTTGTATTGGATGAGAGGAGCACTTCACAGGTTTGGTAGTTTTCAGTTGTATTGGATGAGCGGAGCTCTTCAAATTTGTGGTATTCTGCAGTTGTACAGGGCGATCGGAGCTCTTTAGAGGCGTAGTTGCCTGCAGTTGTATTGAAAGAGTAGAACTCTTTACTGTTGTGGTAAGCTGCAGTTGTAGGGGATGCTATCGTGGTCAATAATGGAACTCTCACAAGTGTGGTAGGTTGTTTTTGTCTCTGTCCAAAACTCGCCCTATCGCACGGTGCTGCTTCACTTCTTTGTGGATCACGATAGTTCGATATTTCTCTGTAATGAATTCTTGCTGTTGGTCTAGTGCCTTTTCTTCTGCCGCGTGGTAAAACATGTCTAAAATATTCTCTAAACTTTGCGACACGCCAGCCGTATATCATGGGATTTGCAAGTGAGTTAGAAAACAGCAACGTCCATATCCACGAGTAAACAAAAGAATAAACCTTAGATGTAGTCTCGTTTGAAGGGAAAATAAAGTTGAAACTTAAATAAGTAGCAATGCCTAGTCCATAGTAAAGGGAAAAACATAAAACAATTTTAGCAGATGTTTTTGCTGCTTTGAAATTTTGTTTTCTGAAGACAGTTGTTTTGTGCTGATGCTCTGGTGTGGTCGCTCTTATCTGACGCTGGTGACGCTTTGACTCGGTGTAGATAATGATATAACAGTAAAGTAGCACTAATAAGCATACAGAAAAACTTGATGTTGCAAGCACAACAGCCAAATAAAAGTTTGCTAAAAAGAAAGATGTTGCTAGGGTCACAATAATGATCCATGCAGCAACAGTTCCTGCTAGCAGTCTTTTCCTTGTTACAACTGCTTTGTATCGGAGAGAGTATTTTACCGCTACAAATCTCTCTAAAGCCACCAGTGTGATATGAAGAACCGAGGACCCCACTGTTATGTAGGATAAAATCTCAAGTGCGTTTTGCAGAGTGCACATTTTGCACTGACCAGTAGTACGGCAAAGTTCGGTTGCTACAAATAGCGGTTGAACAAAGAATCCCACGGCAACGTCTGCTATTGCTAAATACTTAACAGTCAGAAATCTCGTCGTCTTGTAAAAGCGGAAAATGACAAATATTAAAAGACAGTTAGAAATGATGGTGAATGGAATCATTATGGAATTGACTGTCGTTGACAAAACAATGCTCATATACAAGGCATTTGTTAAGTGTTCGTTCTTTAACATAAAGGGTCCAATGTGAGAGCAAGATAGAGTTGTTGGAGTCTCAGTATTGTTTGCCGAAGCCATTGTGTAGCGAACAAGCCAAACCTTGAAATATATTTTTAAAAAGTATGGAAAGAATGATAAATCGTCAATTTCTATTCCTTATTCAGCTCCACTCTCAACTGAAGGCAGACAAACAGTGAGTCTGCTACGTCAATCCAAGATCCTGCAATTGAAATATGATATTTAATTTTTAATACAGAAACAAAAGCACCTTTGTCAGAAGCGCTAGTTTGAAAACTGTACTAATTTTCTCAGTTGTCAACAAAACGTTAATCTAAGAACTATCTTCTAACGTAAAAAAAATAGCCAACATTTCTTTGTTTTGTCAAGTCCACCAGAAACTTCCACACTACTTTCCTGTTTCCCCTCGCTAACCGCTTCACTCGCTGCTAGCTTGATCCTTATTGGTTTGAGCCCCGAGCGACGCAGTCTAAAGTCGCTTGCCATTTGACCAGTCCGGCCTGTCTAACCGGCTAGTTCTAAAATGGAACGCACGAGTTACCAGCGCCGTTCAGTTCTCCCGCTCCGGTCTGCTAAAATGCGAGAAATAGGAGACGTTTTAGCTGCGTGCTAGTAGCATTTGGAAAATATTTCAACTTAACAGCTTGTTTCTGATTGGCTCTGGGCCTTTCCATTTAAACCGGCCAAAACCAGTTCGGACGGCCGGACCACTCAAATGCAAAACAACTTAAGACGCCACTAGAAAACTCGGCAAGTAATTCAATATGGCCATCCGTTTGGTATAACTAATCAGACACTATCCACTTCACCAAACTGTATCAGTTTCCAGAGTTGTCTCGAACCGTCTGAACAACGAAATTTAGCCGCCAAAAATACTGTCCTTTAGAGCTTTAAAGTGTTTAAAGTATTCACATTAGAGCGATATGGCTTGATCAATAGGGAGTTTGAGATACGACGACACAACATCGACACGCTTCTTTCTTTTCTTTTTCGATCACTTAAATGGCTACGTGCTTTCTCTTTTGTCTGAGTTACATTTTGTGAATAGAAGAAGAGATAGTGTTATCTTAAAGGTGTAAATGAGGAATCATAAAATTTCTCCAGATCGTTCTCGTAGCCGTGAGAACTTAAAACTAAGCTTTTTGCTGTGTAATTTTCAATACGACAGCGAGTAGGTGACATCCCAACGTGCAGCTATTGTATTCGCCATTGTTTTCTGCCGTCGTCTCGTACCTTAAAAACCGTAAAGTTTACGGTATGACAAAATCCAGTTCTTAACTGTTCTCTTTGCGGAATTTGATATCATAAGAGCTGGAAGAGTATTAAAATTGGTTCAAGAAGTAGTAAGTGGTCTGAGTAGAGATGTCTTCCCGAGACACTGTTGCTTTGTTGGTTTATGCAAGAATTGAATGTACATATTATGAAGATGATTTGCATCCGTGTTTGAAGTAATATTGAAAAGGGTTATATGTTATTGCATCGAATAGCATATTTGAAAGGGAAAAGTCACTAGCCACTGAGTCTCATGTCCAGCAACCTCATAGGTTATGTTCATCTATCGAAAAGCATATTGGAAAGGAAAATGTCCCTATTCAATGAGTCATATATTCGGCGACCTCTTAGGTTATGTTCTTGTAATTAGAGAAAAAAACTTGATGAAAAGGAAAAGTCACTAGTCACTGAGTCTCGTACCCGGAGTCCTTATAGGTTATGTTCATGTATCGAAAAGCATTTTGGAAAAGCTGAGAAAATGTCACTACTCAGTGAGTCATATACTCGGCGACCTCATAGGTTATTTCCTTGTAAAGAAAAGCGAACTCGCTTGTCACTGAGTCACGTACCCGGCGACTTTAAAGGTTATAATCTAGTAAAAAAGAAATTCTAAGGGAAAAGTCACTAGTTACTCAGTCACGTCCCCGGCGACCTCATAGGTTATGTTCATGCATTGAAAAGCATATTGGAAAGGAAAATCTCACTATTCAATGAGTCATATACTCGGCGTCTTCATAGGTTATAATCTAGTAAAGGAGAAAAAAATTGAAAGGGGAAAGTCACTAGCCACTGAGTCACGTCCCCTGCGATCTCTTAGGTTATAATCTAGTAACGAAGAAAAAAAATTGGAAGGGAAAAGTCACTAGTCACTGAGTCATGTCCCCAGCGATCTCTTAGGTTATAATCTAGCAAAGAAGAAAAAAATTTGGAAGGGAAAAGTCACTGGTCACTGAGTCACGTACCCGGCGATCTCTTAGGTTCTGTTCTTGTAAAGAAAAGAACAGTCGAAAGGTAAAAGTCAAGCAAACCTTTTACTTACCCGTTACTGAAAACTTGCGATACTTTACCAAGGTGGTATTTACGGTAAACTCCTCATGCCGCGGCGAAAGTGATTTAACTCACGACTGTTTGTAATTTGTAGTTTCTACCGGTGTCATTGTTTTGACAACTAGTTTGACAGTAAAACAGATTTTGCTGCATCCATAAAAGAGAAAAGAAGTACGGGAGCGTAGAATTGATTGGCTGTTGACAACTACGAAAGTAGGCAGTGGATGACTGCATGTGACTCAGGCTGAATAGAAAACCGAAAGGGTATTGTGGTTTGAAAAAATAATTTAAAAACTAAATAAAAAACAATATGACGGTGCCCTTCCTATTGCTTCTGGGTGGAATCTTTTGAACTGTTTTCTTAAACATATCAAGTAGATTTTCTATCTCGTGAAAAGTAATTTATCAGGTTGTTGATGACGTCACTTGCAAATGATCATGAAGAATTACTTATGAGAAATAACAATACAGCTGTTTACAATGAATGCTTGCCATGGACACTTGTTTACAACAGATAGAAATTGGCAGTGTAAGACTGCATGTTACTTCTGATATTCTGTATTTTTTTCTATTAAGGAAACAACTTTAATATATGTTAAGATTATTAAAGGCTGGCTTGTGATTAAAGAACTTTAAAAACTCTAACGTTTTCGACTAAAAGTCATCATCAGGAGTATAAGGTAATTCTTGCAGTAAGCACGGTTTATAATGCATTAAGTTATAGGGAATAGGGAACAGTTGTGTTAAAAAGAAATTCACTTGTTTATTGAGTGATGGGGACTTTTGATTGATGAAAAGGCCTTCAACTATTTTGCGCTTGACATAAACATGGGCTGGAAACAATACTTTTCACGAGAAGGCTTGTGAATTAGACACTAATTATCGGCCGAGCGTTAAAATATACCAATCACAGGGACGAAAAGTTTGCACTCTTTCAGTTCCATCTGTAAACCTGGTTGTTTACCATTTACCAAAAAATTTCGGAAACTTTCGGGCGGAATGCAAATGGTAAGTCTATTTTGGTTTGCCCGACCGAAAATTTTCCAAAACAAACGGAACTTCTTGAAAGATAATCCAAAAATTCCCAACCGGAATTTCCAAACGGAAAATGCGTTTACCATTTGTTGCTCTCCACCAGTTCCCTACGCCAGTTTTGAAGTGTGTCACGTGTTAGGTAGTTCGAACTGCCAGTTTATTGAATACGACGGAGCCACAACCTCGAAAACCAACAACTCTCTTTGAATCTCTTTTCATGAAGGTTACAATGGCTATTATCAAGTGCAATTCTTCATCGTTCTTATCATCAAGAAACAAATCTTCGTCAAATGAAGAATTTGCAACCTCGTTAAATAACATCATTTCAGCCGCCATCTCCGCGAACAGGCCAAACTCGTCTTAGGCCGTCTCGGTAATTTAGAAGGTGTGCAATAAATGGTACACGCTAATCCTGAACGGAATTTTTCTTTTGGGGTTTTTGCTTACCATTTGTACAAACCGTCGACCAACCGGTTTTCCCATGTAAATGGTAAACAACCCCTGTGAACAGGCTTTGATGGCTTCAGTTGCAAGCTGTCCTCGTGCATAATACATACCTGGAAGAAAATATGAATTTTATTCTACCGTCCTTGTGGTAAAATGGTACTTGGCTCGATTAGTTTTAACTACTATCAATTACCTTGCGCTCCTTTTAACTATAAACCGTTAAACTTTATAAAAATTTGTTGCATGATATTTCGAGTGCTAAAAAAGTATTGTTGTGTTGTTGTTAATGTTGGGACAACAAAAATGTTCTCAATTGCTGTTCAATTCATAAATGAGAGTGGGCTGTACGGTCTTGGGAAACAATTCAGACCCAAAAGTGTCCTTCGCGATCCTCGTTGTGGCAGCGAATGAATCAATCTGTTAGAGGTGACAGTGTTGAGTATGAGGATAGTATGAAATTCCAAAACAAAAAGTAAATTTATACAACTCTTAACTTTACTCAAACCTTTACACAGGCTTTACACAACGATTTCCCCACCCCGCGAATAGAGTATCTGTATGATTTCAGTCGAACCTTGAAATAAATGATGTTAAATAAGAGACTGATAAATTTCAAGAAGGTTAAACGCTCACAAACAAAACTGATTTGATTAGTGCAGACGAATTGTGTAGACAGCTGTACTGAATTTTGCCTACATTACCCAATCAGACACATCAATAATTTCAACACATCACAACTGTGTAGGTACTTGGACATGTAGGCCAGCAAGCGCCACAAGCCGGTTTATTTTACCATTTGTTTACAGGCCCCGCTCTCACAAAATATTATGTTTGCACATTTGACATTACTGACTTATATAGTTATTTACCTGATAGAAACTCCGGAATGGAATGAGGAATGACACTTGCCGGATACGAAAACCCAAAAAAGGGAACGTATTCTCCAAACCCAATGCAAGTGTCATTCCCCCATGAAGGTTAAGGGGAGTTATAGAACAAAAAGTTGGCTAAAGCCCGCTTCCCAAATAGACGTAAATCAACGCAAACAGTTTGCGGAGGGATAGGTTTTCGAGCCAACGCAAATCGTTTGCGTTAATGGGGATACGTTTTACCATTTGTTCCAGACAAGATGCGACGATCGCAAACGAGCCGTAAAGATAGAAATTTTTCTATCTTTACAGCAGGTCTGTGACCGTTTGCGATCGTCGCATCATTTTCTTTGCTCACAACGACTACACAAAAGGTGAGAGAGCCATTAACTCAGATCTGGCGCTTGTTGATAAATGGTCGGACGAGAATGGTCTAAAAAGAAACAATTCTGAGTAACAAGCCATTGTGATGGGCAAACTGAAGTAACTCCTGTTTTAAGTGTGAAAACTCCATAATCCCAGTGTCAAGCGAGTTCAAGATTTTAGCCAGAACAACAATAATAATAATAATAATGATAATAATAAAAATAATAATAATAATGAATGTGCTTTTACTGCGTGCTTTCCATACAATGATCAAGCGCGCATTTCAAATGACAAGTTAAATTTAAAATCTTAAAAACCAGGTATATAGTCATTAAAACGTAAAAATAAAAGTTGAAACATATGAATATTTAAAAGCCATTTTAAGAAGATGTGTCTTAAGCAGTCTTTTGAAAGTCTCTAAGTTAGACGTATTGCGTAGTGCTTCTGGTAGTGGATTCCACAAAGTAGGCGCAGCAACTCCAAATGATCGATCCCAAAGAGTTTTCATGGATATGGTGCAAGTAGTATACCGTTGGACGAGCGTAAATTATAAGCGCCATGTCCTTTAATCACTATCAACTCACTAAGGTAAGGTGGTGCGACGCCATGACAATAACAATACTGAGACAATAAATTAAAATTTGACAAACATGTTGCGAAAATATGTAGAAAAATCTCCCAACAAATTGCTGTACTTAAAAAAGGAAAAAAATGCTTCCTCTTGAAACAAGACGAGACTTGTTTTTAGCATTCATCTTATCTCAATTTAATTATTGTGGTGAAATCTTAAAGTGTATATATCACTATCATGGAACTTGGTCTGTTAGAAGGGGTTTTGAAAAGAAGAAAAATATCGTTTATTTCATTAAACTAACTCTTTTGCTTGCTGAGGTATTAAGGTTTTTCGTCTATGCAAATTACCAATGTTGTGACGTCAAAGTCGGGAATTCAAAGGGAAAAATTCTAAAACAGTCAATATTTCTTGAAATACCAGATTATTGATCCTGTAACTCTACACTTTAACACAAACACGTGTAATAGATATAAAAGATGTTTTTTAATTTTTCCCTTTGGATTCCCGACTTTGATTTTACAACATTGGTAATTTGCACAGTTGAAAAACCTTAATACCTTAATACCTCACCAACCAAAAGAGGTGCAACAGAATTGATGCAAGGATAGTGAACATGGAGAAGAAGACATTCATGCTACTGGAAATGAGTTGTCTTTGGGTGACGATTAGAGAGGAGAAAGATGCCGAGAAGACTCTGAAATACGCTCCGCTACGATACGAGTTGAAGAAACAACTACCAGGATATAAGATCTACCAGCTATATAATATAATCCTAGATGTCCTTGGAGGATGTTCAACGAAAGTTAAAGATCGCTAGTCTGAAGAAGTTAGTAGGATCATCCAGAAGCAAGTCCATTTTGAATGAAAGCGGTGCTTTCCAGTAAATTGAACATTGCCAGGAATTTTAAGATCATTTCATTAAACTCTTAACTGATATCGATTTACCGTATTAGTTTTGTCTAGTTTTTTTTTACAATAAGGAAATTTTTGTTTAATTTCGTACTCTCCCTTTTTTTAAACAGAAATACAACGTTTTAGAACATTGTAGAATTTTGAACTGTATACGTAAGTTTATAGGACGCCAGTGTAGTTCAGCGGGATGTTTGACTGACTAGGCGAGTAGCAGTGTTCTGGACATGCTGAAGTTTTTGGATGAGGTATTTTGGAATTTCATGCAGAGGCGGATACGTTACAGTAGTCCAGTTTTGAAGAGATAAACGAGTGCACAATTAGTTTGCATGTATTTTGTGTTAGGTATTTCTTAATTCTAGCGATGTTGTGTAGGTTAAAGAATGAGGATTTGCAAATAGCAGCCACTTGTGGTGTCATAGAAAGATGCTCGTCAAACATTACACCAATATTGCGAGCTTTGTAGGAGTAGGACGGACTGTTTCATTTCCAATGGCCTTGGCTGATAAGGAGAGGATAACATGATCAGCTCAGATTGGTCGGGTTTCTGTTTTTAACTTATTATAAATCATCCATTCGTTCATGTCTTGTACGCAGTTTATCAGTCAGGTCATAGTATATCGCAAGTCAGCTGCGCAGTTTGTCTTGAATATGGCGTAAAACTGCATATCGTCTACGTGGAAGTGGTAGGGCAGCTTACGATCACGAACAATGTCAGCTAATGGAACTGTATACAGTGGCCCTATCACAGAGCCTTGCGGAACGCCAAACTCTAATGTGTGCTTTTTTTGACTTAAGGCCGTTTACTCGAACATACTGTGTTCTGTTGGAGAACCGTAAAAGACAAATTAACCAATCTGGCATTTTTCCACCTATCCCGAATCTTCTGGATAATCTAGATGTCAAAACCGTATCAAAGGCAGCGGAGAGGTCTAAATACAGTAGTAACACAGTGCTGTCAATAGCCATAGCGATCAATGTTGTTATGAAACTCTTAGGAAGACAGTTTTCAGTACTATGGAATCTTTTAAATTCTGACTGGAAACTTCATGGAGGTCATTTTTCTGGAGATAGTCTATTAGTTGTGATGCGACCACTTTTTCTGTCACTTTTGATAGAAAGCTCAAGTTGGAGATTGGTCGGAAACTGTTATATTCATCGATATCAAGGGACGGCTTTTTCAATTTTGGATTGAGGACAGATTCCTTAAGTTTGAGTAGGCACAGTCCCAGATTCAAATGACAAGTTAACTGTTTTGGTTATGATTGGTAGAACAGACTCAATACAAGTTTATAGGATCTGACCAGGACAAGTTCAAAAGATTTATAGCCCTTGGAATTGATTATTTAAAGAAGTTCCGTTGGCGATACAGATGAGAAGTGGTTCAGGTAGCAGTTTTTACCATTGCTGTCAAGATGGGAGAATAGGTCGGAGTTCTCGTCGCAACTATCGAGTTCATGGCCGATGTCCTTTATCTTGTCATGAAAGAAGTCAACAAAGGCACTAGGTGGTGAGTCTGCAGATATATGCCTTGGGAATCTAGAGGCACTATCTTTATTATGTAACAGTTTGGTGAAGGCCGCAAATAGCTGCTTAGGATCTTTGTCACTTTCAGAAACAAGTTTGGAATAGTACTATTAGTTCTTTAGTATTGCGCAATTTAGACGGTTACGGTGAGAATTTGTTTTGATTGGCTTTCGAAAATAGTTTTTAGGGAAACGTTCTGCAATTTTATAGTGCCCATAACCTTTCTTTTTTTGTTTTCATATCTAAAAGTACGTATCTTAAAATGAACATTTCCGAAAATGCTATTTGATTTGAACAAAACGAGAATGTAGGATCGCCGCCATTCAGGTAAGCCAAATGCCGAGTCAAGGTATGTAGATTGTAAAGAAGGTGACGTCAGTATGACGTAGATTAAGGAAAACTGCTCCTCGTACAGCCAAAACAGTGAAGTGTGAAATGCCAGAAAGATTTATTACAGCTTGATTTTTACTATCTGTTTCCTTAAAACTTTCCTCTTCTAACGGAAACATTTCTATTTTGATGTAGTTTCCTACGTTGCCGTCAGGAGGGAAGCCACGGCGGCTGCGAAGGAGACTAATTTTGATGCAACGCGACGCAAATTCCTCAATCTACGTCACAGCGAGCCTGTCATCCTTATGATCAGCGGCAGGGGTTGACCAAATAAATGTAGAATTTCAAAAAATTCGCGTTTTGTTCAAATAAAAAAAAAAGTTTCGAAAATTTGGAAATTTTCTTTCAGATAAGAAAAGCAAAAATGACTGAAAATTTTTTTGTGGACTTTAAGATAAAAATGTAAAGTGGTTAAACAGTTTTACTGAGTTAACAGCCCCGGGTTCGATCTCCACCCCGGGGGAGGGGTGGGGGGGGGGCTCCCTTTAAAAGGGGGTAGGGTTGCTTGAGGGACGGATTAGATCGG
>JAOBRD020629228.1:0-15398 GCA_027575215.2 Hydrozoanthus sils
GGGGTGCTGGGTTCGATTCCTGGTGTCGGACCTTCACTCAGAGTCTTAAAATAACAGAGGAGAAGGTGCTGACTTTGCTCTAACATCTGCGAACGGTTAGACCTTCGCGTCTTCTCGGATAAGGACCAACATTAAACCGTAGGTCCTCGGAGTCCAGCAATTGCCAGGTTGTAAAATCTGTTGGATGATTTTCCGACTAGCCAAGAGTAGTGACGACTCTAAGTTAAAGAGATTCCAAGGGGTTATAATAATTTCTCACAGCTTATTTGACTTTTTTCCTATAGGGTGACGACCATGAAGGCCTTCCTGGTTTTTCTTATCATTGCTGTAGTTTTAGTAGTTGTGCACTCAAGAACGGTGTTCGATTTCGATGACGAGTCCTCGGAAATCAATGCAAAACGTAGCCCTCATACAATCCACCTGAATGTTCATGTCCATGGTAACAAATATGGTGGTGATGATGATGGTGATGATGATGATGGTGATGACGACGATGATGATGATGATGATGATGATGGTGACAATGATGACGATAAAAGAGACAATAAACGTACAATTCAAGAGGTTGCCCTTGCATAAACATGTCTGTTTACAACAAAGATGTTGCTGCCGATTGATTAAACTGTAGAAAACTCAAAATGTGTTACAAACGAAAGTTAATAAAATCTATCGTTTGTCTTTGTAATCGACACAATAAGAGTTCTTCCAGTTCATCTCATCCTTGTTATCAGAAGCGAAGACGGCCGTGTGATTGCTTGGCTGGTTTTGTAATATCTCTTCCAACCTAATCTTTCTTAGCCCATAACATTGATTAAAAACTTAAAAATTCCTTTCAAACCTTTTTCCTCGACCTTATTAGTCAAAAATGGTTACGTAATTATGCAGTCGTGTCAGATTGGTGAATCTAGTCTAATTTGAACGTAACTTGTCAAGTTTTCAACCGTTAGAACTCCATTACATTCTGTTTCAACTATCTCACTATTAGTTGTATGACGGCTCTAGCTACTTTTATCTTTTGGTTCCCTGTGGCGTTGAGACCATGTTGCCAATTTAGACAATCAACACCATATTAACACTTCTTATGCTAATTAAATCCTAAGTGACTCATAGGGCCGGTGCTTATCTCCGGTTTCTGTAGTGTTAAGCGGATGAGAGTCTTTGATTCCCCCTGGACAGGACACTAATCTATCGCAGGTTAGCTCCCAGCAGAACTGGTACTCATTTATACAGCTGAGTCGACTGAAACAAAGTCAAGTAAAGTGTCTTGTTCAAGGACACAACACAGTGGTCTGACCGGGGCTCGAATCGCGACCCTAGGATTACGAGTCGAATTACACTAACCCCTCGGTCACTGAGCCGTTGACAAACACTTATTTTAATCTTTTTAAACGTGTTTGTCTTTTGAAATTTTAAATCGTTTGTTTTATGTATTTAACCATGATAAATTTGAAAGTGCTTTGGTATATTATTTATTTTCAATCAGAAGATGCATTTTACTTGTATGTAGAACAGTCCATTTCACGGTTCCTGAAAGGTAACCAAGCTTCTACATGAAACCGAGGCGAAAATTGTCCGAAAAGTTAGAGAAGTGGAAATAATAGACACACTAATAAGTTTCTTTCTAATGATAATAACTTTCACTTCTCTAACTGTGCTAGGACAACCTTAGCCTCGATCTCATGTAAAAGCTTGGTTACCTTTCAGGAACCGTGAAATGGCCTTTTTACAGACGTTTATGTTTCAGAAACGGGTACTACTGAACTTAGCTGTAGTTATAATGTTTGACAAAGGAGGTGTATGTACCAGCGCGTTGATTGGTTGATGCTTCATGTTTTAAACTAATTTGGACCGCAGTTACTTTACATCAGGTAAAAAGCAGAAGCACTGTGTTTGGTATACCGCACGCAAGTGCTTATACTTTTAGGAGTTCTTTTTTCTATAAGAAATATAACCGCGTTTTTTTTGTAGCTCAATACATGTGAAGCAGGACGTTTGAAAAACCGGTTAAATATATTACCCACAATTTTTTGGCTTACTTCAATTATTTTCCCGTGTCAAAAGGCGTTAACTTCGTCCTCTTTCGAAAAGTATACGATAGTCTTTCCACTAATGTAAACTTTTTAGCCACATATTCTATTCAAATCTTACAAAACTTTGAAAAAGTTCTAAGCCTTTCCATGAACAGAGACAAAGTTCTTACGTACGTTAATTTACTGAAAACTACAGAAAAACCAAAGCAAAGAAACACACAAGCAAAAAATCAATTTCCCAGTTTTCATGTACTTTTTATGTTCCAGTGGATCTCCATCTGTTCACTGGAGCAACTCAAATTGTGTCAATTACATAGTTTTCGCTATAAACACAAAATAACCCCCTGTTTTTTATGTTTGCTGTAAAAATGGTTCTAGGTTGCAAAAAAATCATATCCAGACCAATAAATAATTAGACATTTTTATTTAGTACCCCTCGTATTTCTCTCGTTCCCATTCTTTCTCAGTTAGTTCTACTAGCTCTACGAATAAACTTTTTAACATGTAAGTTTAGAAATTTTGATTTAGCTTCAAAAGGGCAACGATCTGGGGGATTTAGGCATTTTGCTCAAACTTTAGCATTCAAGTTTTATCATCCGCCGAAGTAGCTGGAAATACACAGCATGCGGATAAGAATCAAGTACAATCAACATGGACAATGAATCAACCGGAAGTATGGGGGTGTTTAGGTAGAAAATGTTCGAAAATCTTTAACAAGAACTATGAAACAATAGTTTAGACCAGGCGGTGCTCCGTCTTGTTGGTTTGAATGGGGTGCTCGTCGTAATTGAGTGTTACTTGTAAGTTTTCAGAGAAAAAAATGAGTTTTTTTAGAACAGCGGTATTTTTTATAAAGAGTTCCGATAACAAAAACGAGCATTTTCAGGGAGTTTTCTCAATCTAGCTCCTGCCTTCTTGAAATTGATGCAATAGGATCAAAAACTTCCTCACTTTGGTTTTTTCTATTTTTTTTTACCCAGAAGAACCTCCGCCCTCCTTTTCCTCGGAGTACAGACTACAAAGGTATTACGAGAGGTGATCAGATATCTTTCAAAGGTTTTTCAAAATATTTGAATTCTGTTGTTTCCACTGTCCACAACAACGATGTTGCCATCGCTGTTGATTGCAAGTCCACATGGATTTTTAAAACATCCTTCTTCACTGCCAAACGAGCCAAACGAAGCAACAAAGACACCATCATTGCTGAATACTTGGACCCGATGGTTATGGTAATCACAGACCAACAGGTTTTCCTCGTCATCGCAAGTTACACCCTCTGGGCCATCAAACATTCCGTCAGCGGTCCCTGTGTTAGTTAAAAAACAGTGTTAGCTCCGCTTAAATCGGTTTTTGAATTCATGTCTGGTTAAGTTCCCCCCTCCTTTCAAGTCACACTTTTCTCGGTCCAGGCCGAGCGTAGCGAAGTCTGTACCAAAGACCGAGGGCAAATATTTTCCAGGAAAGACCGAGCAAATGAGGTTATCAAGATATTTATCACATAGCTTCAGTTTAGATCAGTAAAAGAGAACAAACGATTATTCTACCTATATAAGTCCAATAACTCAGGTCCTTTACGGGAAGCTATTGGACCGATTTTCGGCCAATTAGCGCGCAGGATTTGGTTATTGGCCTTAGAAAGTGATAAAATAAAAGACATAACAATCACTCGGACAGACCAGGCAAAACGGGTTATGAGGTTGATTTTTTAATTTAAAAGTTTGAAAATTCGTTAGTTACCGTACGGACCGCTAGGGGAATAGTGAACATATATTGGAAGCGGTTGAGCAGAATATTGGGATTTCTCAATGACAACAATGAATTTGCGAGTCAATGACCATTCGCCATATTGTGTCAATGTTCTTCTCATAGGCTCAGTTCAGCAGCTATAGTATGTACCCTTGTTAGGTGAGAGCACTATAGTTGCTAAAAGCTTGTAATAAGAACATTGACAGTTTATGATACACAGTGGGCAGAAAAAAATAGAAGGATGTAAGAATTTTTCCAAATATCAGTGTATCTTGGCTTTACAACTAACCTTCTTTTCCAAAATCGAACAAATAATTGCCTTCCATATCAAACACTTGCAGCCGATCATTGACGCAATCAGCCACGACAATTCGTCCTCTCTGCGTCACACATAAATGATGCGGGTAAATAAATTGTCCCTTTCCAAACCCTTGACTACCGAACTGCCTTATAGGCTCCCCACATATATCAAATAGCTGCACTCTATGGCTATCCTGCTCTGAGACGATCACCAATCCACCCTTAGTACATTCCACACCACAGGGATGATTAAGATTACCGGTTTTATCATCACTTTGTTTTCCAAACTTTCTAATGAAACGGCCATCTTCGTTAAAAACCTGGATTCTGTGGTTGTTGAAGTCGGCAACAACAATGTAACCGTTTGAGGTTCGTGCAACACCACGTGGATTTCGAAATTGCCCATTTTCGGTGCCTTCTGTGCCAAATTTAAACATGAAACCTCCGCCGCTATCAAACACCTGCACGCGATGGTTGTTGGAGTCAGTAACGATGAGATAGCCATTTTCTTCGTCTAAGACTACGTCCCATGGCATACTAAACTCACCGCCGCCTGTACCTTCCCTGCCAAATGACTTGATTACGGTTCCTACTTTGGTGAAATTCATTCGGCCTAACAAACAAACAAGAAATAACATTTGATTTAACAACAGCAACAGCATTATTTGTACCTCCATAGAACACATTACCTATTTTCCTTTTTGCATTAATCACATTTTTTGAATGAAAACTTGCTATAACCTGTCTCGGAACCCGAAATTGTCAACAATGCTCCGCCAGCCCTGAAGGCTGCAATCACCAGGAAAACACATAGACAGATACATGCAAAGCAAGACATCATTTTCCCACATATAACACACATTATAGTGAAGGGGTTGACGCAGTGATAAGATCTTTGCCTCCAAATCCTGGGTTCTCCGGCCCTGGCCTTGGTTGAGGGTTTAATATTTGAGTGATATTTTTCCCGCTAAAGGCTACTCAGCTTTCATCCATCGGTAAAATGAGTATCAGCATACATGGACCGCTTTAAATTACTGCCAAATGCGCCTATATATGCTTCCGGTTCGCTGGGGGTAAAGTAAACTGATCATTGTAGGCGCCTCTGAGCATATCCATATGGAAAAGGCACTACATAAATACATCACTTTACTATCTTTTTACATACACCCGGCAAATGAGGAGAAATCATTGGGCAAATTGGGAGGAAAAAGTCATTTTAAGGAATCAAACTTTTCACACAAGGCAGGTGGAACAGAGGGCGACCCACCAAGAGCTGGAGAAGAACACGCATGGCGGAGCTGAGGACGAAAAAGATCACATGGACAGAATGCAAGCTAGAGAACGGCAAAGAACAGGACGAGGTGGAAAGCACTAGTGGAATCTTGACCTATGTTCAAGATAAGAACAAAAGGGGCAAAGAGAAAGGAGAGAGGGTATAACTGTTTACCCGTGCAGTTGACTTGAAAAGGACTGCCACTGATGTGGCGGCTCCTGATAGTGACGTTAATCACGTGCTTCCCTCGTGCTCCGGGGAGGTACGACACTGTGTAAGACCCGTCTTCGTTATCGATCACGTGAGCTTTGAAAACAATGAATAGAAAGCCGTCAATGCGGGAATAGGCCTTTTGCAGTTAGAGGTCACGTGACCACATCTACCTTAAATTAATTACTTATGACGAAATAGTGTTCAAAAAGTAAAGAACAAGCTAATATTAGTCGAAATGCGAAGTTTCAACTCTCAACGCTAAGTAATTAAAAAATGACAACGCATATAAAATAACGTTTTAAAGGAAATGCACGTGAAAATGGTACTGGAGTGCAAGGCTTGCTGTCCAGTCATACAAATCATCAGAATTTTTTTTTCTTTTGCTTGCCATTTTTACATATTTGAGGTCAAAAGCTGAAAACTTGCCAATTTACCAATATCAACCTGCTCTTTCTATTTCTTGACACCATTTTGTCAATGCTGAACTATTTAAGGTAGGTGGGGTCACGTGACCTCTAACTGCAAAGGATTTATATGTTATTAAAAACAACGGACGTATATCTAACAATAGATTAATTTCGATACTTGAAAATTCTTTCTTGGATTACGATGGTCAGGGGATTAAAGTAAAAAAGAATTAGTCGTTATGTGATGCCAATACAATTTCTTTGTTTTGTTCCCCTTCTGAGCATCGTATCCAAGAATTTTAAAATATCGAAGTTGATTTGTTATACTATAAGATGGAGTCTTTTAAAGTCAATAGTCAACGTGCGCACGAAGCGACGAGTTGATTATCATATAGATGGAGATCGTCATCAAGTTGTTAGAAACTATTTAACAAACCTTATTCGAAATTGAACGAATAAAAACGAAGGCTTAAAGTCCCTATCAAGCTTATTTTTTTAAGTTCCAGATTAAAACCGGAGGACTGTTAAACCTGTGAAGTAGTAGCAGTGAGTTTAGTGGTTTTTGTTTAAAAAAATTTACTTCTTATTTCAAACATTATCAATGGAATAATTTATTGATTAAAGTTATAACAACATGACTATTGTAGCCAGAATTGAATTTTTTGAGATAAAAAAGATTGTCTCTGCTTCGTGCCTCGTACTACGTCTTATGCCTCCTGCTACGTCATCACTGCACGCTTCAAGTCTAAAAAATGTCACAGGAACGGCGAGAAAAGGTTTTATTTTTGAAAATTACTATTATTAAAGGGTTCTATTTTTCATCTGGAACTTAAAAAAATAAGCTAGATAGGGACTTTAAAGAATCCGCCATTTATTTTTTGGTTAAACACGCCAGCAGTTTCGCTACTCGTTGTCTATCTATTCAATCAACAGTAAGTAGGTTACCCAATCACATTGCAGCATTCGTGATAATATATTGGTTGGAATTAATCAAAGAATTAACAGTGGGTATTCGGTTAGCTAATCATATTGCTGCATTCGTAGTAATATATTAGTTGGAATTATTCAAAGAATTAACAATGGGTAGATTAGCCAATCACATTGCAGCATTCGTCATATTATATTTACTAGTTACTACTTGTGATAGACAGATTTTGGTTTTATAGTGAGAAGATACATCACTAACCATTGGAAATCTGTCTCAAAAAATTCAATGGTTATGTATTGAAAGATTAGGTAGAGAAAGTAGGTTGTTGAAGTATGTTCACCAAGAACCGACCGGGGACCTGTAGCTTCAAAGGCCAGTTGAGCTAAGCCAGTTCCTATGATACGATAAACTTGCTAATATGTTGCAACTATTTGAGGTTAAGCTATGACCCACCAATTATGTTAACTTACCCTCTACGGGATTCGCTCCCTCGGGCGGCTCAACAACAACCTCCACCGGCTCTCCTCCCCCGCTGTACACCTCATTACTCCGATCCTTTGTAGTTATCACAAACACAGCTTCAAGACCTGCCTTTGGTTTTTGAATTCCACTTCCGGTTGCATAGCAGTAGGGCGGAAACGAGTGATATATCTTAATATTACCCATTGCATCAATAGCTCTCCTAAACTCGTCAGCAGAAAACTTGTACTCGATCATGTCGTCTTCCAGTGGCTCATATTCCAGTCTAACGGTGTTAAGCTCTTGTAATCTCTAGAAATAAAGTCGAAAGGTTAGAATTGGTGGTAAGCTTAACATGTCTTGATGGGCGTGATGGTTGTCGGTGATACATGTACGTGAAGGAGAGTGGGCGGGAAAAAAGTTGGGAACTTAATCTATCAAAACACATCTCGCTAGAACCACAAGTAACCTTAGATTTAGAATAAAACTGAGAAAAAAAGAGCTGTGTTTAGTCTGTTGTTTTTCCTTGTCTACGTTTTCGCACCACGAAATGAGAAACGTTCGTGGCTCAAGAGCATATCAATCTTTTGTCCATAAAACAGTTTCTTCGAAATTCGAAAATACGATCTACAAAACCTCTCAAGACAGACACCCAGATAAGACAGACACCTCTATAAAACAGACACCAGGTTTTGCTCCCTGTCATTCAGTTATTTTAGTCATTTACTGTATTTCAAGTCTCTGTAAGACTAAAGCCTCCTTAAGACTGACAACGGACACTGAACCAGGGATGGGACGTTTAAAAAGTATTTTATTTGTACTTAACACTTTCTAGTGGTAATGCTTGACCCACACTGAGCACTATTACTTTGGTAATTTAAACTCGCTGTAGTAGAATTATGATTTCAAGCGTGGTAGAAATACTCCTGTTTCTATTGGATCGTGTATTTTTAATAAATGAACACCATATATTTTTCATAAACCCGAACACAGACAGCCAGGAACAAATTAGTTACATATTCATTTTATTTTGTCTAATTTTCAACAACAAACTCGTATTTATTGACTATAATGTGTTTGATAGCCGCTATCTACAGGACGGACACATCTCTTAGACGGACAGTTGAGGCTGTTCCTAAGGGTGTCCGTTTTAGAGAGGTTTAATGTTATTCAGAAACATCTATAACATGAGGAGCAAACTTTACCTGCGTCATCTGTTTCCGGACCAACGTTACTTCAGCCTCGTTGCCATGTCTAAGGACGTTCTCGGTGAAGTCAACACTGCTGTTCAAGTTCCCCAACATGAGCTGGAAGTCGCTCTTTTGAAGTTCCAATGTTTTTGATTTCATGTGATGAATATTTGTAATTTGAGTGAGCATGTCCGCCTCGCGTTCATTGATTACTTCCACGCAACGCCGGCTGTTGCTGATTATTTCCTTGTAGGAGAAGTAAGTATCGTGTTACTTTTAGTTATTGTTGGTTATTGGTTCACGTTTGAAGTATCACTGCTTCATCTAGTTGTACTCGTGTATACAGAAGAAAGAAAAAAATGTGGAAACAAACATGCTATCGGGAGAAGTGAGAATCGTGCTAGCATCGTACATGTATACACACTAACAGTTATTGTTCAATTGTATTGATTTTGCCCATTAAATTTATAGGCTTGAAATTTATAGTCTTTTTGAAACTAAGGTCAGCCTGTTTATCCTACGAACGACCATAACACGATCCAGTGGTAGTAGACTTTACATACAAACATAAGTGTACGGAAAGCACCATATGTTTGTGTAGGTGTATTTTTCCTCACATTGCGCTGATTTTCCAAGAAATTCTAGTTTAAATGTGCGTGTTTTGCGGAATCTAATTAGGTCATTTAGCGTGGTCGCTTGTCAACTTGTCAACCTTAAACGTAGGTATTGTGTGACGTGTTTGAAAAAGCGACCGAGCGTACGAACAAGAGTGTAAGTGAGGGTTTTGAAAATTGTATACAATGCGTCGTTTAAGGCTGAACCTTTTCAATCTGAGTCAATTCTTCTCAATATCTTACGTCGTAGCCTCAAAAAGAGATAATAGTACCAAGGTGTTTTAAAAATCTTCGTGTAAACAAAACGTTACTCCGCTGACCTTTATTTTTAAGTCGCGCGCTAATACTGGTTTGAATTGGAATTACTCGGAAAACCGCTTCTAAATACGGTTCCCACACCTATAAGATTTCATCTACAAAAGGTTCACTTCAGGGTTAAAGACATTAATAACTTGCATAAGAAATTTCGGTAAGATCTTTCGGTAAAATTCATGATACACAGGGCTAGTTACTTGAAGGTGTTCCATCATCAGAAAGTAAGTAGTCATACGTTCGAGAAGATAATTTACTAGGTAAAAGATGATCACCCACTTACTTGACGAATTTGTTCCGCTTTGCAGTTAATCTTTTTCATCATTTCCTCAATGTTTTCTATTGCATTCTTCAAAGGACCTATCTTTTTCTTTGTGTTCATTACCAACACACCTGCCTACCAAGCACCAGAGAGAGATCAGAGGTACAGAAATACTTAGTTGCTTAACATTTTAGATGGAAATACCTTCTCTGAATACTGTCATGAAAATCATACTCCGTTTGCCAAATTTCAAACAAGTAAACTGTCTATACGTTTACTGACCTGGGCCCGATTGGTCAAAGACCGATTATCCCTTACCCAAGGTACTTACGTTTTTAATCAATGCTCGTGTTATTTTTACGATCCGATTTTTTACAATCCGTTTACTGTCTAGGCTTGACAATTTGTGGTTAACATATGTGTTTGTGTTGTTTGAAATGCAACCTCCAGCCAGATCCAACAAGTATCACACTTACATTCTCTATTTACAAAAAATTAAATTTAAAGGAAACCTTATTTGTTTAAAAAAAGTAAGTTTGGGATTCCAAAAATGTCATTTCTAAAACGATTCTTTTATCAATACTCTGCAAAAATGGGTAAAGAAAGTACTATAGTCAATCCCATGGAGGCCGCCATGTTGCATTGAGGTCTGACGTCACAACGTGAAACTGTCAAAAAGACAGTTTATTACCTCGTTCGGACTATTTCATTGTTTGCATATATTGTAAAATTTTCCAGTATAATAAAAAAAACGTTCTCCTTTCTAAGGAATTTAACAAAACGTTTTTAATTCTTCGACAACAACCTGCAGTTTCACGTTGTGACGTTAGGCGTCAGTGCAACATGGCGGCCTCCATGGCTCGGCTCCACTAGTGCATTTCTTACTCAGTTTTGCAGAATATTGAATAAAATAAATTGTTTTGGAAAGTACGTTTTTTGAATCACAAACTGATGTTTTTAAACACACAAGAAAATAGTTTGGGTTTGCAGTTTCCCAATAAGGCGAATCTTTTACGTGCCTTACTCTATCATGAAATTCCTTTAAGCTTAATCGCGTAACTAACTTCTGATCTGTGTTTCTTTTCCACGTCCTTCACATGTATGTTTCACTCTATTATGAAACTCTATTGAGATTAGTCGCGTAACTAACCTCTGATCTGTGTTTCTTGTCCACGTCCTTGAGGTATCCGTATCTGTGCTCTCTATGCTCAATGATGAGACATTCTCGGCAAACCGGCTCATCACAGGTCTCACAGAAGTACTTCAAGGCTTCTCGCTCATGAACGGCACACAGCAGCGGCCGGTGAAGTTTTTCCACAACCTTAATGCAAAAAAAATATCAGTAATAATATCAGTAAAACAACCCAGTGGTGAATTTCTGTTAAGTAAGCATTAAACCGCAATTTACGTGTCTTTCTACTTTTATCTATTCATAACCTATAAGAACTGAAGAAGCTAGGAACTTCGATCCGAAAACGTTTTAAAAAGCTATTTATCATATACATATCGAGATTTACTCTCTGCATTTCCATACAGTAAATTTCCGTACGTTCATTGTTCTTCGCCTAGTCACGATCCGCGTATCGTCATTTCACGTGTGAAAAAAGCGATACGTCCAATCAGAAGCGAGGACGTTAATTTGAATTTTTTTCCGTTTTAACTTGAAGACAGCACTAGCGCGCCATTTCACATTTGAAGAATTGCTTTTTGGGAGGAGGAATAGCCGTTTCGTTAATATAAATGATATATCAAACAGCAAATATGTTGACGACTGGGAAAACAAAAATACGAAACAAAAAACATTACGGGATATAAAAATTTTAGAAGAATATTAGTTATTTCTAAACTTATAAACTCTTAATTGAATTTTAAGATTAAAACATTTTTACTAAAATTGAAACGAAATCTCGATATGTATATGATAAACAGAAAACAGCACGGAAAGTGTTTTGTACAGTTTCTATTCACTCGTCGTTTGGTACCACAAAACTCACCCATTCGTTTCATGCTACTTCACGACTAGTGAGTAAAACCTATACGCGCGCACTTTCCATGAAGTATTCTCTATATATAGGGTCATAACGTTAGATAAGTATCAGATACTGAAAAACAAATTTGAACTAGCTTCTTGAGCTCGTTCCAAGCTTCGCGCTGTTTTATTGGTTTAACGGTGTCACTGATTCAATTAAGCTGATTCCTAAATTTGGTAAAGTTCATCGACCATAATTTGATTTTTATCGAGCTAAAAGTAAATTGTAAATCAGTTGCACTCACTAACACCGAAGCACCAAACCACGTTTTTCCTTATACACTGTTTCACCTGCACTGACTGACCGCCATTGCCATTTTAGTTAAAGGTTGCTAAAGGCAATTATTTCAATTAAATTGATTTAAAATTAAAATTAGATTAAACTTTAATTAGTACACAAGGCAGCGGACAACAAAACCTTACTTACTTCCTGTCTTTGGAGCTCGTTGAGAGAAATTACTTCATGATCTTTGGTTAGCCTGGTCCGCCTGTGAGCAGCAACGCACTGTGAGCACAGGAATTCCATGCAATCTATGCATCTTGAAGTGGCATTGTCTTTGTCCTCGCAATTCGTGCAGCATATGGGCTTTGTATTACTCGTTTGAACAGAGATAAAATCAAGCATGTTATTGATAAAGAAATTAGTCGAGAGAGCTCCCACACCTTCAAGCGGCACCGTTACTTCACACCGGCAAGTTGGGCAGATAAGAATGTTTTCGCCATCTAGAAGTCGTTGCAGGCAATGTTGGCAAAACGAATGCAAACAGGGCAAGACTTTCGGGTTTCTATAAGTCTCGAAGCAAATTGGACACTTGAGAAGATGCTCGGATAACTTATCTACCTCAACAGACGCCATTGCTGCAATATTTACTTTGGATATGTGTAGTCTACGAACCTACTCTTTGCTTATAAAGTGGAAAAAATTCTAGCTACTACTTCATGAAGATCCTATTTCCTCTTCATTCATGAATCTTTATGCTACATTTATAGAAATTTGGTAGCTAAAATCGAGCGTTTGTCTGACTGTTTGCCTTATGGTAGGAATATCCAAACTTGAATTTGTTCAGTTCAAAGTCTAAGACAGAAGATCATAACCATTTATCGCTTCGATTATGGTGGTATATTTGCCTCAACTGCTTTCGAATTAGGATGGTAAACCGCAAATCTTGTCCAACAATTTCGCCAAAAACTGCAAGTACTTGAACTGATTTTGCTTTTTAGTCTCTGCAACACTCGGTCGACACGTCGCGTTAAGGAAAACTCTTGAGCTCCAACAATTCCGACAATTTCCAGATGTTATGAATGGAAGCTTTTCCTCTCTTGGTGTAGCCCCACAAACACTCGGTCGCAATTTCACATTAGCATCTTTTCCCAGTCTGGTGTCTTCCCAAGCAGTTGCTTAAGTGGTGCTGTTTGTTTCTAGACGCATCACCAAATGATTTTGAGGATTTTGTTTTAATTTCCTGTGCGTAAGCTGTATAATGTTATTACAGGCCCTACCCAAATCAATTTGCGTAACTACCGAAAACACGGAGCGTGCATAAACTGCGAAAATACCACCAGTTGCCACCTGTTGTCAGGTCACGTGATCATATAATTATTCAATTTTTTTGTTATGTATAATTATCTGTGGATCGGCAGTGGCCCAGCGGTCGGTGTGTCGACTCGTAATCCTTGGGTCGCGAGTTCGAGCCCCGGTCAAATCTTGTGCTGTGCCCTTGAGCAAAACATTTTACTTGATTTTGTTCGAGTCGACTCAGCTGTATGAATGAGTAACAGTTCTATATTGGGGGCTAACCTGCCATAGATTAGTGTCCTTTCTAGGGGGAGTCAAAGACTCTCATCCGCTTAACACTATGGAAACCGGAGATAAGCGCCGGCCAATGGGCCACTTAGGCTGGAGAAAAGATTTAGCTTAGGATGATTATGCTGTACACACAAGAGTGAGTTGATACAGCTTTTTGTTGACCCTGAAAGAAACAAGGATCTTTCAGGATCAACAAGAATGATTAATAAACCCTTGGTATGCATGAATGGATTCAAAAACGCTATAAGGGACAGTTCGGTAAAATTGTTAAGTTGGAAAATGGAAAAATGTTTGTGTCCAACGTAGTGCTACGTTCAGAAACGTCAGAAGGGAGATTAAGCAACGAAGACCGCAAATCGACGACAAGACAGCTTACAGAAAACACCTTTCTCAGGTTTGCCCTTTTCAACCATGTCTGCCTTGCTTGCTCTCTCTTTTATCCTACGGACATTTTGTGAACAGAAAAAGATTAAAACTCCCCGTGTGAAGATAAAAGAAGATTGAGAAATTCTTCTGTTGATGTTCCCGCAGTCACAGTCGCAAGAAATTCAAAATTAAACTATCCACCTTGTAATTTTGAAGAAAACGGATTGCAGGTGGTCATCCAAAAGTGCAGCTATTGTATTCACTTTTGTTCTTTGTCGTCGACGGCGTTGGAGCCCTTGTTGCTCAAGCTTTCTACAAGTGTCTTCGAGCCTAGGGCATTATTCTCGTGATTACTTAGTTTTAAACTCACAAAAATGCCAGCTTGATGAAGTCTGGATGATCTGCGAAACCGTCTATAAAAAAAAAATAAAAAAATCTAGTGTTTAGTGCGTCCGTGGATAAGTACAAGAGTTAAATTTAAGGTAAACTTAAAATGATGATAGTTTTCATTTTTGCCATAGAGAACCCGAAAGTTTAACTTTACTTAGACCGATGAAGGGGGAGGGGCGGTAGAGGGGGGTAGGGGCGGCTGATTCAAAGAGTTCTCTAATTAATACAAGTCTTATCCGATTGGAATCAAATATTGTGCCTTGTCATTAAGTCTATAGCAAAACAAGAATAAAATAAAGTTTGTAGTTAGTATTTCTGCAGTTGCCACGGTAACCCCTTTTCCAGGGCATGTTTTCTAAATTTTGACTTTTTCATACCTTTCTCATATATTTTCTAACCAAGGACCAAAATCAACAGTTTTCGCCAAGTAATCCACTGTATTATTAAAAATATTAAAGACAAAAACTTCAATGGTTAATAAAAAATGATAACGTATTACGTATTGCCCGATTCCGTCATATTAAAAGTTTAAAACGTCAGAAATTTTCCGTAATAATATAGAAGTTATGACAGCTAAAACCACCACAGCTGTTTCTTTAGTTAACAATGAACTAGAAGTCAAGTTGATGAAACGTGTTTTATGAAAGCATTGTACCTAGCAGCATAAACTTCGATTCTTGAAAAGTTGCACATGCATAGAAATTTTTTTAATTATACAAGCCACAAACGCAGAACTGAAACTTTAGAGGTTTAAGTTATTCAAGTTGTCTTTTAATCAAGCCATTTTTCTCCGAGTCAACGGTGCAGTTGGATCTGTAATTCATACAATCCACTTCATGGGGGATTAGCCCATGTAGTTTCACCAGAACTCCTTGGCCAGCCTTACCTGTTTCCATTTCCCACAACGAGAAGGAAGGATTGGACTTTGGAAGACCTCAGAGATTTAATGACGGTTTTATTCATTTGAAAACATTTCCAAAAACATTTTCAAATATGTAGAAAACCCGAAAATCAATTATTTCCAAAATCGACCTAATCAAAGCGTTTTCCTTAGCTTTCTGGAACAGGTCAA
>JAOBRD020629336.1:0-15398 GCA_027575215.2 Hydrozoanthus sils
GTGCCTCTAAAGTATCTCATTCATTCATCAGATGCCGCTTCATTGTCAGCTAGTGAGACACGCAAGTGCTTCCTCAAAAATAAGCTTTGCTGTCCAAAGTTCGACTCTTGCTTATGCACTGATTGGTTTTTTTGTTTTGTTTTTTGCGCGTTAATAAAATCTTAACAAACAAAGAAAATTATCTTTTTTGATTTTTTAACGTTTAGTGCATGCAATGTAAAATAAAACGAGGTCAGCTGGTCAACTCAAGGTTTTCTCATATCGACATCAGTAATATCTATAGGGCAACTGATATTTTAACAACTACAACTCATCTATAGGGGAGTTTCATCTGAAGTCATTGTTTACATTCTGCTTCATTGGCATACAACTAAAAAGTCGTAGAAAGAACAGAGACAAACAACAACTGACTTTAAAACTTGAGAATGCTTATCAAAATTAATGAGTGACCGAACTTTCGGTTCTATAAGTGTAGTTTCAAAGAAGAAATTACCACTCAAAAAAAATGCAAAACAACTGGAGGAGTGTACGATAATGCGCCATACATTCTTTGTAAAATTTCCAATTTTTAAAACTATATCTCGGAAATGTTACTCAGCATATCAATCTCATATTTTCAGAGAAAGTTTGTTCTGCAGAAACATTTCATTATTCAAAAGCTTTGTTTCTGAAGCTGAATAAGAAAGAAGAGTGCGTTTGCAATGGCTTATAAGACAAAAAAGGTAAACAAATACTCGCCTATTGATTTCGACAAAATATAAAAAAGCAATCTTATCTAAAATAATAATATAAACTAGAGGTTTCTATTGAAAGTAAAGTGCTGCGATAAATGTAAAGGCGATAGAAAAAATGGACATTGTCAAACAAATCATAACTTTAACAGTTCAAATAAAACAATTATAGATGCATTGAAAAAAATGTGAAAGAATTACAGTAATGAAGTAAAAAGTAGCAGTAAACTGTATATTTTGTTAATTTTTATTAGTGGGTTTTTCTCTTGAGAACCACTTTTATGACGATACAGCAGGCGTCGATCTGCGCAGATATCTTCGGTCATTTTCAAGATGGCGGGTGTTGGCCTCTTCATGCCGAGATGGCCGACGGGTAAAACCATCCATCGCTATCTAGCCCATGAAATCAACTTATCGTGCGCCACAGGAACACCGTCGATAAAAAAAAAAAAAAAAAAAAAAATTGAACATTCAGCCACAGAAATGCCTTCTTTGAAATCCAAAATGGTGAGTTGATTTGATCACTTGTGAGTTCCGTTACAAATTAAAAATGTACGTTTATGGCAGTCACTTAGTTTAGGTCGTCTAGTGTGAGTCGTTTGAACATAGAAATATTGTTTTGTAATTTTTTTTCGAATTATCTCGAATTCTAACTCGGACACCAACTCAAATTCTATTTCAGACTATAACTCGAAGTTACACTCGGGCTCCAGCTCAAATTTGAACTCGATTCTAAACTCGGTAATTCAGTATTCCCAACTAGGCAAGTTCATTTGGTTTGCTTTGCTGCGAAACTAGCCACTCCGAAATGTACCCTCATGACCTTTTTTTACTGTGGGTCTACCGCTAACACAGTGTGCATTTGTAAACGATTTGAGCATAGGAATCTTGTTTCCCAGCATTTCAAAATTTCTTCTTCTTTAGCTCACCACGATCGAGCGAAAAAGAACGTTTTAAGTCCAGAGTCCAAAATATGTGCTTGATCTGGCGCCGCAAGGTAAAAATATTGAGATCGAAATTTTGTCTGGTCGACGACGACGACTAAGACAAAAGAAAAACAATCCGAGACCTAGCTTGACTGGGCTTACCACAGGTAGTCCAGTAAAATATCAGTTTCTGTCACTACAACAAAGAAACGGTCTTTTGTAGTCCGACCGTTCGCCGGCGCATCGCGTAGCTTCTCAAAGCGTTTAAAAAGCGCAAGGGAGAGTCATTCAGAAAAATGAAAGAAGGTTGTAGATTTGTAAGTAGAGATATATCAGAAGAGTATTTCGTTACGAAAAAACGAAAGCACAAGCTGAAGGATATTTAAAGAAACTGAAGGATATTTATAGAAAGTTTGGCAATGTTTCAATCACTGACCTCGACAGCTCAAGGCCGCGCCCAGACGTCTTTGCATGACGTAATCTCTATTCTTAGTACAGGAAACACATAAAAAGAAACTGGCTCATGATCGCGAAATTTCGAAACTACTAACGTAGTGCATCAAATCCACATGAATAATGAAGCTGGCACAAAGTAATCGAGTTTCCGCTGTTTTCCAAAACATGTTAACAACAAAAGACGCAGCTGCAACGGAGGCTGACCCGTTCGCGCATGCGGCATAGCTTCTTAAAAGCTTAAAAGAACAGGTTTGCACAGAGAATCGTACAGAAAAATGAAAGAGGGTTGTAGATTTGTAAAAAAGAGATGTCAGTAGATTACTTCGTTGAGAAGTCTTTATAAGCAAAGCACATTAGCTACAAAACCGAAAGGCGAGATTTAAAGTTATCGAAAGTATTGATGTTTCAACCAATCTTCAAAACGCTTGGCCATTTTTACACGACGTATTCTCTATTTATAGTACAGATCACAGACAAAAAGCGCAGGTGCATGTGTAAAGTACAAAATTTATGATCAAGAGGCACTGAACTTTGAATCACATTCCTTATCGGATGTATTCTATGTTACTACTATCACTCTGTTTCCTAATCTACGCATAGCCGCTTAATTTTTATATTCACAGCCGTTAAATTGGCCGAGCGAAGACTGGAGTCTGCGCGCAGGCTATCTGTTTCCGGGATGCTAAATGAGATCTTTTAAAATGTCATCTTTGTTATTCAGCCTAAAAAACAACTAGGCTTAAATCTAAAAAAGGGTAGCTTTTCTTAGTGAATAGCAACAATTAAATAACATTCCGCTGGGTGAAGTGTATCATATCCATATAAGTAACGAAGTTGGCACAAAGTAATCGAGTTTCCGCGATTTTCCAAAACACGTTGGCTCTTCTCTCTTGACCTGCGCCCACGATCATTTGCGTTACGTCACGGACGGGCTCAAAACTCCAATACAGCACGCTTCCGTCTGTAGTTGTTTTTTAGTCGCCACAAGTCTTCGATAAGTCTCTAGGAAGGGTGAGACGCGATCTTTTTGTTTAATCTGAGTGAGAAGCAAACACGGTTTTCAAGGTAAGCTAACTTATCTTCTTTGCTATAGATTGACTGGCCAACAAAGTATGTCGTTGGTATGAGTCCCTGGAGTGAGGGAAGTAAATACTATATTAAGCTTTGTAGCTGTTTTGCACTCACAACATTAAATATTGATTGGATTTCGGCCGTTCGAACATTGTTTTCAATTCGTTTTGTATTTTTTTTTATTTTTCAATACTAAAATCTGTCTATTAAAGCTGAAATCCTGCTTTAAGCGTGTTTGCAACATTGTTGATAGAAGTTTTGATATGGTGTTCTTTTCGTAACCACCTTAACGATACCATCATCATGCCAACAAAGCTTGATCGACATAGCTTAAAAATAATATCATATGAATTTTAGTGTAAGTACAACGAGTAGATAGCTTTTTGGTTAAACCTAGGGCCTAATCTAGTTAAAATTGGGATGCGTGTCCCTGTCCGAATATGACGTTGCGTTACGACATTTAACTCGCCTTTAATTACACATCTTTCAATGAAATTAAACATTGCACAGTTTTTACCCTAAGAAAGTTACTAGTTAAACTTTTCGCTTTCATTGTTTACGACTAAAAGAAAACGACGAAGCAAGGAAAAAGTCAGAAATCTAAACAATAATATGTTGGATGTTAAAATCTTTTAGCTTTATTTTGACATGTTAATCTTTTCCCCTCTTTGATCAACATTGTTTTTAATAATTTAATCGTTCAGAAAGTTAATCGAAACTGCAGCTGAACTGGGTTATATATCATAGTACGACGTTAGTAAGAAACTCAAAATGTTTTACTGGCTGTTGAATCAAATTAAAGATCTGATTTTACGGCTCGAATGAAACATGATTTCAAGCAAAGAGGGAATTTATGTGTAAGGGTCTTCACCTGTAATTTGGCATGTAAATTCACTGACGTGATTAAACAACTTCCGTACTCTGAAAATCAATAGAGTCTTAAAACCTCAAAGGCACTTGTGAATCTTTTGTTTTACTTGTTTCATTTTCCAACTCATCAAAACAAGAAAACCACTTCAGGGGCCGTGCATTCCTCGTTGACGATATTTTTTTTCCCTCTAAAGCTTAGAAACAAATTGTTTTTTAAGGAAACAAGACTAAACGTTTACCCCGGAAATGACACACACGTGTTATAAGTGTAGTAATAGGGACTTTTAGCAACTCTGGACCGAAGACAACTTCTGGAGCGAAGACAAAGGGCCATGTACGAGAGGGTCTGGATCGAATACGGCGTTGTTCCTGCCAAAGACAAACCTTTAGCAGCGCGGCGTCCTCTGGCGAAATAACGCTAGCTGAGAACTGAGAACGGCCTTTCTCTAAGCTGAGTATAATAAAAATTGGAAGTTTATTTATGAACACCGACCCGAATTGATTTTTAAGACAGTTTTGATTTCGTAAAAAGAAATAGCAACAGCAACTATAACTGAATTAACAACATCAAAATTCACAATATTAAACAATTTTTCCAAGAGCGAGCGTTGGGTATGAGATGGTAAATGGCCAAAGAGACGCGTAGCCGATTTGGCTAAAAATCATCTCCAACAAGCGCGAATTGAAAAATTGTTTTATTAAAGTTCTTGAGTTTTCCAAATCTATCGATAAGCATGAAAATAAAATCTAGTTAAGATTTATTCAGAACCATATTTTAGCTTTGCAACAATACACAGTCAGTTTCAATATATATGGTCAATTCGGTATATCGGCTGACAACCGAGATTGAGTGACCAATCAGAACGCTAGAAAAGGAATATTGGAGGTTGAAAATTTGATGATTTTGATTGTAACAATATTAGTAATGACAGTAATTAATAACAATATTAGTAATGATAGTAATTAGTAATAATATTAATCAATATGATTTCGCAATTACGTTTAGCCGGGCAATATACGCAAGTATACTGGGAACAGACCTGGCACTTGCCTAGGAAATTAATGTTGATTGTATTTGCAAGAACCATTACACACCAGAATGGTGCCAGACCAATATCTATTTCGAAACCACATAATGCTTCCCAAGTCCTTTGCAATGTCGTATCAACGGTGTAACAAGGGAGAATTATGAAACAAGTGTTTGACTTGAACTTATTATTATAAGTAATCGAAGGGCCGAGTCTAATTTCAAAAAAATCACGCGTCTTTTGGCTTTAAATTCGAATTATTAAATTACCCGACCGGCCACAGGAAGTGAAATTCTTTCAGAATTTCAGAATATCTTCGAAATTTCACGAGGACTTATTCGATTACTTTTTAAAAATTATTATTTTAATAGTTTCGAAAGATTTCGCGCGCGCGAAAGTTTGTTTTGTGGACACGTTATTGTTCGCGTGACGAACTAGTTGCTGTGAATAATTTGTAATTACCCATGTGAAATTTCAAATGAAGGGCAATTAAAGATAAAATTGAGGGACGGAATTCCGTCTATAATTTGTCTGCTATGTTGAGTGAATTCTTTGTTCTTAATTATTAAATGAGTTTTCAAGCAGTGACTGACTTGGCCAAATAGTTCATTCAAACTAAAATTTGTCCCTTGTTCTGGGTTGTGCAAGCTATGAAACTGCTATTGCCTTATACCAAAATAATTTTCTAAATACTCTGGGTCCTTATAGACTTCTTACAATCAAGCCAATATACGTGAACGTGACTGAATTCAGGGACGGACAGCAGGGTTTTCGTTAGCATTTTGAAGTAACAGATGCATTAGTTCAGCTGGCAGCGGACGACACGATCGGGGCATGTTCCCCCGGGAAATCGTAAACTAAAATGCGGTATTCTGCGTTTCGTGGGCCGAAATTGCAATTATGATCAGTATTAGTCGGCAGTTGCTCAAACGTTTTTTAGTTGATTCCAAAACGAACTCCAATTAGAAAGAATGTAAGAGTGTAGAGCGGTTTGTGAGCTGCTCTCTAAATCTCCATTCGTCGGACCCAAAGGCTGAGTCTTTTGTCTTCATCGTCATCAAAGTCCCATTCACCACAGTACAATCGACAATTTCAGCACTTGAAAAATATAGTTATTTTGTGTACGAACTACCGGATGTCACATATCAAAGCCTGTAACGAGAACCCTGCCGTCAACACTTTAGCTGTAGAGTGACTATAAAGTATTGATGAAACTACGACCCGACCACTTGAATGAAATCTCATTTCTCAATTTTAACCAACGTGAATTACGACTCGGCGTTACGGTTACTGGTCACCGAAATGTCTCTCGTAAACCTCAATTTGTATCTTTATACTTATGACAAGGGTTGTACTCCAACGATATCAAAAAAGTTTGCATTGGGGCTAGTTGAATAACAAGCTGAAAATACAGGCAACATGGAAGAATCGCAACAACACTCAAAGAAGAAGAGTTATGCTGTATCCGCCAGAGGGGTCTTCAAAGCGTTGGAATTTGTAAGTGATATTAATATTGGATCATTTCACCATACTTTCTAAGTTTGACAAATGAAATATTGGTTGGCTGTATGGGAAGAAACTAAGAATGATTGTAGGTATCGCAGGAACGGACTGGGATTTTTCAAAGGGAGGCCTCACACTACGCCTCTTGTATTGACTACTCCCTTTTTGTATCTTAATACCAGTAAGGCCCGTTTCAAAAGCGTACTCACCTTAACCATTAGAAAATCCGATTTCAACACGCCTTTAGCGCGGTGTTTTAAATAAAGTAGGGGCACGACAAAATGACCCGTGTTACTGACACAACTTTTGCTCGAGCTTAATATTCAGCTTTGTTTCAGACACCTTGTCGTACCAAAGGCAAAGTTCAACAGAAGCTCGACGTCTAAAACCAAGGCGAATCAAAGTTGGACTAGCTAAGCAAGTTTGAAACGGGCTTAAGCAATGCGTTTTTAGTTGCAATGAATACTCGTTATATAGACAGTGCTGTCTCTTATTTTAAAGTCTCTATCAAGCTTATTTTTTTAATTTTCAGATGAAATGTAGAACCCTTTAGTAATAGTAATTTTCGAAATTAAAACAGTTTCTCGCAGTTCCTGTCACATTTTTCAGGCTTGAAAAGTGCAATGCTGACGTAGAAGGAGGAATGTGACGTAGCAAGAGGCATGAGGCAGTGACAATTTTTATTTCGCAAAACGATATTGATTCTGCCTACAACAGTCATATTGTCACAACTTAAATCAATTCCCTTAAAATTGTTTGAAATAATAATGTTCTTATCTTTTTCAACAAAAATGAAAATTTTGAAACAAAATCAACACAACTCGCTGCTAGCTGCTACGTCACAAGTTACCAGTCCCCGGCCTGCTCGGTCAAAACTTACTTTCCAATCTTTTTTTGATTAAAAAGCATACTTAGATGCTGAAATTTTCTTCGGTGATTCGATTTCTGATTTCATAGATGACAAACGTCTTAATCTAAAAAGTAAAAAAATTAAGCTTTATAGGGACTTTAATATTTCGCGTTTACAAACAAAATCTTTATTCATTTCTTCACAGATAACTCTGCTTCTTGCATGGGTCTTCTTCTTTCTATTTAAAGACCAAATCTCTCTTGAGAACTACAAGAATTGGAAAGAACTCTTTTTCCTCGCCGTCCATTTCATTGGCTGCCTTGCCGTGCTTTTGTTTTACCTTTGCTTCGTCACTGGCCTGGTTACCAAGATTGGATCACTAAAACGCTTCCATACATTTGTGAGTGTATTTCAGTTCCAACAGAAATTGACCTTAAACCAAATATGTCACAAGTCACCGAAAGCGTTTACAAATTAGTGCTTGTATGGCGAAACGAATTGATACTCTCACAAACTTCTTGTCAGTTCTCAGAGGAAAATCTTCTGAATCCCTAACGGGAATCGAGCCCATGACCCTACTCTGATTACCGGTCAGACGCCCTATCCACTGAGCTAAAAAAACTCACATAGGGAACAGGTCACTTAACTTGGTTCTTTTGGGTGCATGTATTGCTTTGCCTTGCCTCGATGTAACTGTTTAATAAAGAGTTATATATAGAGGATATTACATGACCGCGAGGAGATGCGAGTTTTATTTTCCTGTTGTTAAATGATATCTCACGAGTGAGCACAGCAAACGAGTGCGATATCATTTCAACACGAAAAGATAAAATCGTATTTCCAAGCGACCATAACATCATATGCATATTTTGAAAGCGCGCGAAATTATTCACAGCTCGTTCGGGCTGAAATTTGGTATTGACCACGTATCCCCACTGGTGGGGGGTGGGTTTATCAAATCTATGATTTTGATGACACCTCAGTTTCGCAGTTTAATGATATAATAAAACAATTTCTAGGTGGTGTTAGAAATTCAGTTACTGAAAACCCGGCAGCACCAAATTTAAGGTTAACTTTTTACCCTGTCTCATCGCTACATAGGCTCCAAACCTGCATCGTCAAGTTTTCTGTTTCGAAAGTAATTATTTAATATATCTTAATCACCGAATGCTTGGTTTGTCCAGGAAAACGTGCAAATTTGCCCGGGGTCTTTCACAATGCAGAGCGAGAGTAGCGAAGTCTGTGTAAAAGAAAGAAGGAAATTATTTTTGCAGACAGACCAAGCCAAATCAGTCGAATAACTCCCCGTTCCTGTATGAGTGCACAGAAATTGGTTATTGGCAATAGAAGTTTTTAAAAATTGCCATGTATTAATTTGTATTCAGTAAAACATCAATTTAAGAAATAGAAACAAAACTAAGTTTGTATGAATCAATTTCATGTTTCAGCCATGTTTCGATGAAGTTTATTCTTTATAAGTAAAATGGTCTTTATATCATGGTTTGTTTTCAGGAGTTCGTCTTCCAACTGTGTTTAGCACTTTGTTGTGTGGTTATTTCCGCCCAGTGGTCCAAATGGGCATATGAAAACACCTCCTATCACGAGGCAATATCGTACTTATATAAGCGCTGGATATTTCTCATTACGGCCCTTGTAAGTTTTTTAAGTATCTTAACTTTTAAGGAGTCAACCAGTGGTATTTGAAAGTTCTTCTTTGTTTTATCAGTGTAATTCAGAAACCCTATGCAAAAATAGTGGTGATTTTAATATACTTTTGTCTAGCCTCTACTTTGTGTTAAACTTTCAAAAGAATATGTTACTCCAAATGAGGCTATAGTAAGGCTAATTTGAGTGTAAACAAAATAAATAAAATAGCCGCCATTTTGCATATAGTCTACACATAGTAACAGCCGTTAGATTGACCGAGCGGAGACTGGCGTCTGCACGCAGACTATTCTGAATAGGGTCTATAATTTTTTAAGTAAAAAATTAATTTAATTAATTATTAATAACTAATTAATCAAAATTATGCTCAAAAAACGTAACTGCGAGGTTCTTACCGACTTTATTATTTTATTTGCAGGTGTTCAGTTTTACAACGTGTGTTTTGTTGGCTGTCGATAATGTTCTTATCTTACTGACCTGCAAGAAGGAATAGGCCGAGACATCACTCTCGCTTTCTGCGAAGTCTGGTCGCAAAGGCTTTGTACATTTTTACCACTGGCAGTTAACGTAACTGGGCCAAGTTTACTAAAACGAGAAAGAAGAAATTCAGTTAAGAACTTCAGCACACTCTAGAAGTAGAAGTAAAGAAACGTGTAAAAATCAGCAGTTTGATGGCCAACTCAGACATACAATTAATTTGGGAAACTGAGAAAAGTCAACCTACACTTTCAAAATACTTGATCACTGAAATCATATCACGACAAATCCGGTTCAACACGAAAGAGTGTGCATGCTCAACTGGTTTTACACCGGCCGTTTTGAGAGAATATCATTTTGGTAACGTTGCTTGTATTTATTCATTCATTCATTCATTTATTGGGAAAAAAAAAAAGAGTTACAACTAAACTAAATGAGTTACAATTAAACAATGAGTACCAATTAAAATGAGTTATAATCAAAATGAGGTACAATCGACCATTCCAAAAAAGAAAAAGACCACAATGCTATGCGAACTTTTTACCGTTAAAAGAAACTCATCAATAAAAGGTAACAGTTGGTAATAACGGCCTTCCTTGTACTAACAACGCTGTGTGTGTCAAGTTTGAGTCTTACATACTATCACAATGGGTTTTTATGGGCATTTTTATACGTTTACGCGCTAGGATAGATGGGTAAATGTAAATTACCCTACAGGTATATAGCGTTGATTCTGATTAATTGACGAGGATAGCTCTAGGATTAAGTGAAACAGCATTATATTTACACTGTTGCGATTGCAATCTATAGTGTAACAAATAGTCAATAAATACGTCTACATATGTTCAGTTTCCTGAAAATTTGTTCCATGTGTTTTTAGTACCATTATAATTGCTATTCTATTAAGTCTTTAGGTTGGCAAGCAACACACAGGGACAGAGTTTGTATTATTTCGGGGAAACCTGCATTTTCCGTCGTTATTCTCCGTTTCTAACATGTTTCTGAGCATGTTTAAGTTACTTTCTTTGCATGTGAAATTGACCGAAGCATTATAGGCGAAACGGTTTTATTATCTTTCCATTCACATAATTCAATCCAAAGTGGAAGGCTGGGAGGGGTTCGGGAGGCTCGGACGACTACCTCCCCCTCCCCCCCCCCCCCCTCACTGGCTCACTGTTGATGTCCGGTCATCTGTCCGGTCGGGGGATGCAGCTACATCGAGCGTCAATGGGAAAGGGCCGACTGTCAAACTTGGCTCTACTACACATACACTACGACACTGACATTGATCTCATCAGCGTAGTTGATTGTTACGCTCGCCTGCATCCTCATCGATTAGAATGGACAGCTTGTTAATGTACTGTTTTAGATATTGAATTGATTTTGATAGCTGACTCTTATTAGTGCCACGCTAAGCTTATTGTAAATATTTTCGGATAACGATTAAAACGAGTTGCACGAATAATACTTTGTATGTAAACCAATTAAATTCTTTAAACTTAGCATCACCATTCTTATGATTAATGTTTTATCAAGACAACAGTAGAACAGTGCATACAAACAGTATTATTTGGAAGTGACATTTGATCTAGATGAGTAGATAATATATTGAGAAAAAAACTAAACGGTAATGAAAAATACAAGTGAAGAAACACGCCGTTTTTGTCTCAAAATAACAGAAAATGAAGGAGCTAAAAATAAGAATTGCATAAAATTAAATAAGGAATCAAGAATATTATATATAAAATTCACAAAATCACTTACTCTTTAGTCTTGCAAGTTCAATGATCACTAAATCATTCCGAAACTAAAAAAAAGATAAGTTTAATTTTGTTACGCACTTTAAACAAACTGTCATTTAATGTCAGTCTGTTTCGATCTAGAAGTGCAATCGAATATAGTAGATTCGTCGCCATTAGCGATAAAATAATAGCCATTTACGGAAAGCAAAGTTTCTAAACAAACAACTGAATAGTTTCAAACATGGAGAGATCCGAAGACTTCATTTTAGCAATAAAAATATCAAGTTTTATTTAGCCCATTGAACTACATTAAACTAACTACACTTTCTTGGTCTAAAAATGAAGCAAAATTATCGAAAAAGCAGCCTAGCAAAACGTTTCAACATAAAATCCACACTGTGACAACGATCTCAGACCGGAAACTACAAACCTTGTTGCCCACTGCGCGTGACGTCACATCCTTTTACCAACAATAAATATTTTCTTATTTCAAATCAATTTACCTGCCGATGGCCGCTTGGCCCCGTGATCGTATAGTGGTTAGTACATTGCGTTGTGGCCGCAATAACCCAGGTTCGAATCCTGGTCACGGCAATAGTGCATTTTTTTTCATTTCCTTTTCTTTTTGTTTTCTATCTGTTTTTTTTCTTGTTTTTGTTTTTGGCAAACCTTTACATCTTCGTTTTTCGTTTTAGCTTTATTTTACACATTCCACAAGAACTTGGAGGTGGTAACGACTTACAAAGAACACTGATTTGATTAGCTATTGAAAAACTTTTCAATCAGCTGGATATGATAAAAATGAATTAAAACGTTAAGATGCTTAAAGCTTTAAAACATTAAATGATGGATAAAATATCGGTAAAATTTAAAAGTTTGAAAATCAGTTACACTGTGTTTTGAGCCGCTGAGGTTGCTGAGACTGAGAAAAGGTGAAGAACATTTATTTGATGATAATAACCTATTTTACAAATAACTCATACAGTGAATTTGCTTTTCGTTGGGCTTCTTGACTAAAGTTCGCAGACAATAGTTTTACCTCACACGTTTTTTCGTTTTATACCAAATCGCAGTTCTTATAGGTATATCGCTTGAGACAAAACTGGCAAGAAAGTCAGTACAGTTTCATCTCACAAATGACACAAGTTATGACAATTATTTAAAATTAGTGAATTAACAAAACTAATTCGAGTTGGATAACTAGATTCTAACATCTCTTTTCTTTCGTACCAGCTATTGATTTTAAAATTTGATGCAGAACAAAGTACATATACAAATCAATGCATGTACAAGTTGTTGCATATAAATAAAGAAGAAAGAGCCATAAAAGCATATTACCTTCCTCTGAAGCCGTTGAAGCTTTTGGATTCTTGATGAATGCTTCCTTGCTGTGAATTTGATGCATTATTCATACCTTATAATATTTAACCTTTCTCTCGAAGATCGCACTCACTTCAACATTAATATGGTTGATTCGGCCTCTGGAAGTGAATTCATGGCTTTTTGCTTCCGGTATTTGTGGTGCTCCATATATGGTTGGTTCTAATGCATCAAATTCACAGCAAGGAAGTATTCATCAAGCATCCGAGAGCTTCAATGAGCTTTCGAAAGGAAGGCAATGTGCTTCTTTATTATGCAACCAAAGCGTCGCGGCTGCTCGCAGTCGCGGGCATATATGATATAAATCAGTCATTGATCGAACTCACAGCATGTTTAATAACTCAAACATTTTAGTACCTTACCCATGCACGCCTCGATAATCTTGCAGCACTTCATACGCAGAAGCTGATTGGCCTACAGTGGTCGAACCAGCCGTATATAGAACACCAAAAAAACCTGAAGCAAAAAGCCATGAATTCATTCCTCTGACTGGCTTCGAAAGGCCGAACCAACCATATAGTATGGGGTGGTCTGGGAAACGTTTTACAGATACACGAGTGGAGTTCAGGTTAACGGCTGAGAACATTCTATTTTGATGATTTTCAAGTAAGAAATGTTTATGCACGATGACAATCATTGAATCAAAACAACAAGAAAACATGACAATTACACTTTTTTTTATTAAGAACACACTTAATAAGAACAGTGAGGCTCAAATCGCCCGAAAAATAAGAACAAATTAAGAACAATTTGAGGCTGAAATGAAAATTTAAAAAAAAGAAAAAATAACAAAATGAGCATAAAAAGAAAAAATAGCAAAATGAGATTGGCAAGCAGTCATCACACAGATCATCACACGATCACACATTAAATAAATTTCGTTACTTATTATTTATTTATTGATTGATATGAAGTCGATTTTCAACCATAAAAGAATATGTTGCAGTTAAGAACAAAATAAGAACATTTGAGCCTCAATTGTTGAAAAAAGTAAGAACATTGAGCCTGGGAAAAAATTTACTGGTTCTTAATAAAAAAAAGTGTAGTGACAAAACTGGAAACTGAAACCGAAAGTCAGATTAGTGCGCAAACTATCAAAACAACAGCAGAATATTATGGGATGATCTAGAACATTTTGATGTATGGGTTTCCGGTTGACGGCTGAGAACATTCTATTTTGCTGTAGTTCATCACTACGGTCGTTTTGAGCTGCATTGCGACTACTGTAATTTCGAACAAGAACCGACATTTCCACGAGTCAGATTGTCTTCCAGTAAAACGCTTAAATACAGGTAAAAGTTACAGTTTATTGCCCAGTTATATTCAAATCGCATCGTGTTATCTGTTCGACAAAACTAAGCATTTAATTTTGTAAACATGTAATTTTTTTACTCAATCAGAACGTCCTCCAGCTGTGCGATAACTTTAGTGCTGTAGAGACCCAACAAAACAAGATAAACCAGTTTAACTCCAGTTTCAGCTTCATAAACAATGAACAGCAGTTTTCGGGGTGCGACCGCGATTAATTAACTACGTTTAATACTGAAACTAACATTTTCTTTTGTTGTTTGATTTTCGTGTCAATTTAAAGTAACACTATCCATGTTATTTCGCTTAATAAGCTGTTTTGTTCAACAAAAACTCTTTCTAGTTTGTCAGACCTAGGTAACCGACGATCTTTTGTTTTGGATTTTGTTAACATCTCGTGCTATACACGCAAGAACCAGTAAATATGTCCGAAGCTCATTGTTCTTAATTCATAGTTTTGGCGAATTGAGCCTAAAATTATTCTTAAATCGTTCTTATTTCTATAAGAAAAACTAAGCCAAACAGGTGCTGCAATACATGTGTTAAAAAACGAATTTACCGAGCCATTGGTTCTCGAGACGATTTCAAGACGAAGATCGAAGCTCAGCGAATTTTAAACAACAATTAGCCATCGAGCCCGAACCTCAGCTTGTTCTTAAATTGTTCTTAAATTTTCGCCGATCTGAGCCTCGTTCTTATAAAATTAATCTTATAAAAGAAAAGCATGTAGGTGGATCTAAAATATGCCGGCTTAAATTAAGGCAATGCAGTATGTCACGCATCGAATATCATGAAGTGTCATTAATAACCCTAAACCCTCAAACCAGTTCAGATACATTTTGAATGGTTTTGATATTACTTAAGCCAAAATGAATTCGCTCACGTATGCTTTAGAAACGTATTTCTATCGTAGCCAACGGCGTGAAAAATCTCCCATATGCATCTCTTAGCTTGACTGTCTCCAGTTTTCTCCAAATTTAAAACTTGCTGCAACATTATTGAATTTTTCAAGAGTTTTCGAATCCTTTGACATCTTGTACGTCTGAAGATTGAAGCAATATCTGACTTGTTTTTCAAAATATTTTCGAATGCTTCATTTTCTAAAAATTGACTCGATTTCTAGATTCTTCGGGAGTCAGTGATTGGAGTATTCTTCTATGATCAAATTTTAACCGTCTTTTTTGATCTTGCTGACATATAGTTCACAGTGAACTATATGTCAGTCATGACACAATCAAACAAACAGAAAGACGCCATTACTGACATTAGCTGTACTTCTGGCACGTTGTTTTACCTGATAGTATTTAATAATAATAATAATAATAATAATAAACATTTATATAGCGCTTATACATAAGCTCTAAGCGCTTTACAATATTTTAAGATTGAAA
>JAOBRD020629442.1:0-15398 GCA_027575215.2 Hydrozoanthus sils
TAGTAGTAGTAGTAGTAGTAGTAGTAGTAGTAGTAGTAGTAGTAGTAGTAGTAGTAGTAGTAGTAGTAGTAGTTAATGTTGTAGTAGCAATGTAAAAGTATGGTAACCGTAATAACCTTTTGATGTTATCTTACAACCCCAAAAAATGAATAATGTATATCGTTTCTCACTTTGGTAACTTTATCAAATTAACAAAGTCTTGCCTTTATACTTTCTCACATGTCCTAGTTATGAGTTTTTTTTAGATGTTCACCTTTTTCAAGAAATGTTGAAGTTAAAAATGTTGAACTAAAAACTATTCTTGATCGTTCCGTCCTAATTTCTGCATTGCAAGTAAATTTAATGTTAATTAAACTGTGCAAAATTTAACTACGACGTTTTCCGTCTTCGGCATAAAGTCAAACTAGGCCGCGAATTGAAGCCTCGGCACGAATATACGGAATACCTAAAAGCTGCACATCATTAGTTTAACTGTGTTTTTAATCAAGTATCAGAGCTAACCTAAAAAGAGCTCTTTTGGATAAGCCGGAAAGAGTTTTATGTGCCCAATACCATAAATTACTCAGAGGAAAATTAGAAAAGAACCAACATTTGAATCCGGCTTCATTTACTGTGAGCAACTTGTAGGACGCTCTACTGTAAGTACAGCCATCAGTTTTATTTAGTTTAATGAAAATATTTATTCTTCTCCGTTGTAAAATAAGTTTCTCCCTCTTCAGAATATAGTGCTGTCTCTCTCTCTGTATTTCACTGATGAGCTTACAAATTGTGCAAGGTGCAAAAGCAGACTCTGTTTCTTTTCGCTAATTCAGTGATTGATCATTGTCAGTTAAAAGTCATTGTTAAACTAGTTGTTCTATTTAAGCTAGTTTAAAAAACGAAACGAAATGCAATGTAATGAAACGTTGTCGGAGTGCAGCTCCTTCTTCAACAAAGACTGGTAACAACTAAAAGTCCAACTCTTCCGTGTTAAGAGACTTTGAATGAGCAAGTAATTATCTTTATTGAATCCGTGAGTTACTGGTGGACACGCTTGAAAACATCTAATTCTACATCAAAAGATGTCAGAGAGTTGAGTTCTTCAAGAATCAAAGTTTCTTTTCATACCTTCTTGGTTTGTGATCATACTTATCAAGTACAAAAGGTATATGCAATGGAACATATTTTTGGTTAACAGGGGCTTGTTTCATACAAATTAACAGAAAAGGGAGGCTAAACTGAAGATAAGAAATAAACGTAAATGTTATTTGCATGGTTAAAGTTCAAGCACTATCTTTTTGTCTCAGCTGAAAAATCTAAAGGCAAAAATACCCGAGAATTTAGAAAAAGTGAGACAAATCGACGTTTGTGTTTATCACAAAGAAACCGGTCTAGCAATAGAAGAATTAAAAAAGCAAAGTGATCTTATCACATGATGCAGGTTTTTGATTAGGTACAATTTAAAATGCCAAGTAAGTACCATGAGTATTTCTATCTGCCCTATATAATATAAAGGGGTCAGTGAAATAAAGTTAACATTTCATACAATTTCTTTCCAGTATTACATTGAAAGATGTCTGTCATGACGAACAGCAAGGTACTGACAATGCAAATATTGATATGAGAATGTTTTTTTTTGCTATGTATTATTACAGTACTTGTCGAATTAGTCAGGATATGATATGATGTAAGTGTACATACACGAGCCTGTTACACACAGAGAAAAGAACAATCAGAGTTTTGACCACAGATTCATTTTCATAGAAGAGAACTAAAAATCCTATACTTCATTATATTTGTAACTTAATCATTGAGTAACAGATCATGACCATAATGATAAATCATCTCTTGTTAAAGAAAAATATTTGTTATATGTATTGCCTTTTGACGAAATTTATTCTTTCCCTGTCCTTAGGAGTGGTTTGTAATCTTTGTTCTCTACTGTTATATGTTCCGTTGGTCGATATCTGCGCCCTTGTGCTTAGTCAACAACAGTACCAAAAATAACAATGCAGAGGAAAAAACAAACATTGTGCTCGGGAGCCCCGCAACCAGGCGAATTGTAAAGCTGTATAGTCGAACGGGATACTACCTTGTCGTTAAGGACGACGGGAAGCTGAGATCATCATGGAAACATAACGACACTCTTAATTACGGTAAATATAAATCTAAAGTAACCTATAACCAGAGATCGTTATATTCATTATTTTTTTCAATTTTACGTAACTAAGGTACAAAAATAGATAAAATAAAAGAACCCGGCCGAAAAAAGATTAACATTTCTTCCTACTACTCCTAAACTTCATTTAAAAAAAACTTCATACGTTGAATTCAACGCGAGTATAGAGATATTTATTTATTAGCTAGACGATTATGTATGTAAGACCAAGTGTCCCCAACCACAGGCACATGGGATAGTTATTGTTCTTGGAAAAAGTATTCACCCAACCCATACATAAGCGACTTTAAAAACTCAAAGAAAATTGCGGTGTCATAAGTGTACATATCTTAGTTGCCACTTAATGTTAGCTGTGTGCCTGATACCTTGTTCCGATCCGTATTCAAACAGGATTGTTTGAACTCCAACCTCTTGGAGCCTCAGTGATTACAATGAAAAGTCTTCATACTCAGAGATATGTAGCCATCGACAGTAAAGGAAGTGTCTCGACTTCTGTAAGTGGTGTTTTATAGTCTAGTCTGGCTGTTGCTGTAAATTGGTAAAATGGTTTTTTTTTGGCAACTGAATTTTTGTTATAAAGTTTTGGTTAACCAACGGAACAGATTCTGGTAGCAGCCATCTTAAGTTGTCATAAAGAGAGATTTTAAAAGTTGTTATAATCTTTAAAATATATAACAGAATGATAAATGATAAGCTATAGATTACTGCAGAAGAAAAAGCTTATGAAATTTGTTTTTTACCATATTTGGTGATAAAGGTGTGTTTCATTATTAGATGGCTGTTGTTGTGTTTAACTGTGCAAAAAATGGGTTGTAAAATTTGTTTTTATATTTTATTTTTATGTTAAATGTATGTTTCGTTATTGGGTTGCTGTTGTGGGAAGATTATCACGCAGTATTAGGTTATATTGGCAAGGATCTAATACGCCGTAAAACTATTTTGATTTTTTTATTTTATTTAATGTTTAACGAACGTTTCACATTATTCATTAGATTTCTATTTTATGAAGAGTTGACCATTTTTACCTCTTAGTACTTGACTGATACTCTACTGATATGAACGTATTAGCTGTCACATGTAAAACCGCTCACAAACTTAAGGTAACCGCTAAACTACCACGCGTTTAAGCCAGGTTCACATTTGTGAGATAAGCACAAGCATAAGCGTAAGTACAAGCACAGGAAAACCCAAGTGTGAACATTCGTGAAATAAGCACAAGAACAAGCACAAGAAAAACAAACATTTTCCTTTCTCTTGTGCTCATGCTTATGATTATGTTGTTTGTTTCGCCTATGTGAACATCCGTGAAATAAGCATAAGCATAAGCATGTCGTAACTAGTCACCTTTGCACATGCATGTTTTTAATTTTCTTGTGCTTGTTTCACGTGTGTGAACATCGGTGCGTGTGCTTGTGCTTATCTCACAAGTATGAACCAGACTTAAGCGGTTAATCGTAATTGGTATGCGTACAAAACAATTAGTCGTACGAACCTGAACTTTTTATATTTTACTAAATACCTCACAGAAACATTGTCCATTGCCATGAAAGGCAGCTCTTGATCATAATGGTTGTATTAACCTAGTCCTTCTTTTTCATATTTTCATCAGTCTCATTTGAGCCAAGCAAATGCAATGAAAGAATCCTTGAAGGAAACATTTTTCCGTTCCTTTTGTTCGCTTCGACCAAATGGAACCACCTGCAAATGGACTCTGGTCATTAAACAAAACGGAAAGGCGAAAACATTACCTAGTTCATTGAAGACTGAGAAGAGGTTTTCAAGCCAATTCCTGTTGATTGAGTGAAAGCCAGCTACAATGCTCAAAAAGGCGATTCGAAACGTGTTTTGTAAAACCTGTTATAGATATTCAAAATGTTTAATTGTAAAATGTGTTTCAAAAATTGTAATTGCACTGATGGTCCCATTAAGTGCTAGTTTAACGTTAAGAAATGTCTACGAAATAAAGTAGATATTTACATATGATAGGTTCCATGGTATCGTACGAGTATTGGAAAAGCACCATGACGTTTCTGAGAAAGTGAAGCGCTTAGCGATATTGGATTTTGATTTTGTAAATTAAGAAATGTTAGACGAGAACTGTATAACAGTAGTTTCCTACTACAGACTACAGTGTGTAAAAGTAATTTGAACTAGTAGTCCATACATGTGTGTAGTATCGGCGCATTTCGTAAAATTATTGTAAATTACACTTGTTTAATTGTTTAAATAGCAAAAGAAAAAAACATTTGTTTACATCCGTGAAGCTTTCTGTAAAGATGTGATTTAGAAAATAAAATCATGTCTTTAGCTTCGATATAAATTGTCAATATTTTCACTAAATTTCTCAGTTAATGTTAAGAGAAAAGAGCCCTTTTTAAAAAGGTTTATAAAAACAATGAAAGTTCCATAAAGAGTGAACAATAAATAAAGTCATCCCCAGAGCGACTTTAACAGTTCTTAACATTTATGACTAATACGACGGAGGGAGACTTTAAAATCCGTTTCATTTAAGAACCAACCGAAATGCTTCAAAAAAACCAAACCATACGTGATTTTATTTTGTGTATTAACATTTTCGTTTACATGTGTTTCCAAGAAAAAGTATGGTATTGTAGTTTTTACTGCCTAATAAAAAGTTTAATTTTTAAAATTTGAATAGAGGTTTCGACATGGGAGGTTTCAGGGTAACTAAACTCTTAACTGGTTTTGATACCTTACAGGTACAGCTTTGCAAGCATAAAAATTGTCTTTCGTGACAAATGCCGCTTCAGCTCCCGACATCTTAAAAGAAGTTGACACTTATCAAATATACAGATATACGTTTTCAATCGTGTAGGTATTATATTCGCAGAGCAATAAATATTACAGTGGGTTGAACAGATCGCACGTGTAGTTATTTCCCGGCTTAAGGCTGAAATTTTAGTTGTTAAGTTTCAGTTAAGGATTGACGCATTCCAAACAGTTTCGGTGTGGTTACTTTGCGTAGGCGTCGCGTCTCCGTGGCTGCAGCATAAAGGCTTATCACTTTTAAAACGAAAGGGAAAGAGCTGGAGGATATCTTATCAGTCAATTGCTACCCATAATAATTTCGAATACATTTTTAAAAAGTATTCACATAAGTGAATTATTGTCCTTAATGGTTATCTTTTTTTGGTTATATAGTTTTTGGTTGCATCGTTTGTAAGGTCTTCAGTTAGTTGAAGAAGTTCAGTTTAAAAGTTATTTTCTTCATCGGTATCTTCTTGATAGGCTAATAGCTGTTACCTATGATCTCTCCAAACCAACCCTTTTGAGTTATTATCCGTTTCAGAAGCACTTAGTCCCGTTAGGCAGATTTGACTCTAGGCGGGCACTTCCTGTCAACATGACTTCTAAATATGTTAAAGCGCTTAAAGTGCTGCATAAAAATAGCAAACTCCCCCACAACTCGAAACTAAATTCAATATTTTAAAAAGAATTATTTTTACTCCCTAAAGAACAGAAGACCTGCTTTGTTAACAAATTCGGACAATAAAAGCTTGGTCCTTTATTTAATCAGTGTCAGTGAGGATACAAATATTGCAATACTTATACTACAAAGCAAATCGAAAGGGAAGAAAAAGCTATTTGAAATCATCTTCTGATGACTGAATGTTATAAGAGAATAAAGCGTTTGTTTCACATGCATGATCTGTTGATGTCTTTCTTCACAACTCATGGCCATTGCTAAGATACTTGTGATCAACTGCGTAATAAAAAAAACATTGTTCCAAGAGAAATAGTGCATAGTGGCTCGTTTGACTTTCATGCGATTCGCTCTCACTAGTTAAAGCAAAGAGATGTCTAGACCCAAGCAAGCTCATTGTTCCATCAGATAGTCGAATGGTGTATTTTTAGTGTTAACGTTCTTCAGAGCACTTCGAATAGCGCAAATCTATATATATAATATCATATAATAAGATTTTAAAGTGTGATAAAGTCACTTTAAGCACTATGAACGCATTTTTACTCAAATAACTGAAGTATAAGCTTTCGTTAGCCGCACGCGATAAGTTCCTTCTTATTTTAAAACCATTCACTTGAATCAGTATTATACACAGAAAACATATGAGAATCTTATTTTATCAAAGAAAACACTTCTTACCTTGCAACTTGTTATTCTAAGTTTTGATCTTTAATTAAGTCGTGAACTGATTAAGCGCTGCTTTGTTGAAAATACGGCAAACTGATATGAAACTGAAAAGAGATTTTAATCTCGATCACTGTTTTCTAGTTCTGCATCAAACCATACGACATGACGAAAAACCGTTTTCTGTCGAAAACTAACTTGGACACATTTTGAAAATCCCGTCAGTGTTTTGAATTAACACAACGCTTAACATAAACTAACAGAACATGAATGTATTCAAACAGGGTGTGCCGCCGACTTCTTGTATGCCTGGTTGTTACGACAAGTTTTTCATTACTTCTCTTCGATTTTCTGATTTCCTCGAATTTCTCTTATATACTATTCTCTGTTTTTATCAACGTTACAACATTAAAACAAGGCAATTGCTCTGCAAAAATGAAATCCTATAGTTACAAACACCATGCACTAGTCGCTCAAATCGGCCATTTTGAGTTGATCAACAGAATTGCGAGAATGTTTTATGCCGAATTTCCTTTCACTAACTTTTATGTTACAGTTGGAGCTGGAAACTCTACATACTGACAGTAGAATAAAGCAAGATGGCAGTTCATAAGATACAGAATGATGAGTTAAAACTAGCTTGATAACTGATTATCAGTCAATCAAAAAATAATTCATTTATCAAACTGATATAGTAGCCTTTTGTTGTTGGATTGGCTAAAATTTTTACAAACAGCTGAGTATAGAGTAATAATATCATCATATGAGGTGATGCGCCATCAAAATACTCCCAACGATATCATCATATGCTTTACAAAATTTCAATGACCATATATATTAGGTTTTCTGAAGAATCAAGTCGAAAGGCAATAGAGGGATCGACAGGGCGCTGAATGTTTTTTTTCTTCTACCAGTATAATAACCTTTTTGTTGAAGATAAAAAATGTCTCAGCCGGAACAATAGTTTATCGTTTGTTCTGGTTAAGAAGGTTCCCACGTAAAAGTTTGCCACTCCATGGGAAACTCAACTTAAAAATGTTGTTAAACCAATTTCTATACTTATGGTGTATAAGGCTACTGAGTTACTGACCTCCTTACAAGACTGTTTTAGGCATGAATGAAACTGCAGCTAAGTTATTCTTATCTGTGTTAAGTATAATTGTTCATTTATTTAATTGAGGGGTGCCAAAATGTCCCAATCTGAAATGATGGTACCAAGTTTGGCCTAAACACGCTCTTCATTTTCGTATTTGGTTTCTATACACTTTTATGCATGAAACCAAATTGAGCCTTGCGAACATTTCCAGTATCAGAAAAAAACGCTATTAGCTCCTCGGTATTGCAAAGAATCAAATTTTAACGCACAAGTGGGGCGGGTTTCTTTCATAAAATCTAAATTTTGATGCAGTTGTGAGACAATTAAACAACAGAATTGAGTGTTCATGGGGGAGAACCTAGCGAGTGGTAAATAAAAACTCTGAATGAAAGACTGCAAACAATGCTGCAATCTATTCACGGAGGATTAGGGAATTGTCAACAACATTTTATGTTACTCCATAGCATCTATGACTTCCAGAAGAAAAGAACTAGAGCAGATAATACATCCACTATGGTTCTCTCTCAAGGTTCGTGTAACAAGCCTTAAGGAGACTGACTGGTACATAAATGTCAAACGTTTTTCTATTGGACACACCCAATGATTTTTTTTCTTAAAAGATTTTAATGGCAAATTTTGACATTGCGCTTCAATGTCTACTTCACTGGTCTGAGTAACACTGATCAATCTTCCAATCATAAGTAGTCGTTCCAGTCATTTTGCTTTTTTAATGTTCATCTAATCAAAGAAATCTTCTCGATCTGCCTATCATACCATTAAACAACAACATCAAGCAACAGCAACAACGCTATGTTCTTTCCCACAACTGTTACTGACGTTTCAGAGAGCGAATGATGACAACAAATCAGCCTTCTCCGCAGACATCTATGAAGACGTCGGCTTTTATTAAAGTTATACGGTCATGAAACAAATATTAGGAGATAACCTTCAGCCCAAGTAAAAACCGCAGATAATGATGGTAACAAGTAGCAATAAAGAGAACAAAAATAGCGATAATAATGAAAACAATATTAATGATTATTAATGATAACAGTAGTAAGAATAAGAACAATAATAATAATAATATTAATAATAATTATTAAAGAAAAAAAATTGTAACAATAGTTTGCTGATGACAGCAATATGTCAACTTTGTGACAATATGGACAGCGGATTTATGTTTTGCTGCATATATACAATCTTTATAGACTCTTGTAGACGCCAAAAAAATTAAAAGAACATTTATTTGTGTTCACTTTAGACGTGACCTCCGCAAAGAAGATGCGGAAAAACCAGTACAGTTTCCTCTGCTTTACCACTGAGGGATTACAGGATCAATAATAACAGAAAGGAGATGGAAAACTAACTGGTAAAGAATTGATTTGCCCTCTTCAGGCTCTTGTAACCAAATCTTTAAGCTGTCTTGATTTAACGAGTATATATACTTTCATACACATCTAACCTCAAATAACATTTATACGTTTGATGTCAGTATTTTTATCAACCTAAACATTTTGGTTACCGCGTATTATTTCCAGAAGCTAAAGCCCCATTTACTCTGCAGAAAAATTTGGTATGGCTCGGATAAAAATAAGACTTGGTCCGAGCACGGGTGAAATTTTAGTCCGGCACGGATGTACACCACAAAATCTATATCAGTGCCGAACCAATTTTTTTTTGGTATGCGTACTTATTTTAATTTTATCCGAGCCGTACCAAATTTTTCTGCAGTGTAAATGGGGCTTAAAACTTCAATTCTCTTCTAAGACAGAGAGAATACTAGAAATCGGCGCCTTCGTTCTGATTTTCTAAGTACTTTAATGCGTATTAATATTGATAGCGTTAGTATCGTGTTACTCAAATACTTAAAAGGGTCGAGCTCAAACAGCGTTAGGAATTTGTTTTTTCTTCACAACTTTGTTGCATCACTAAAAACACAAGCTGCGTTGTATTGAAATGCAGGAATTGAATCTGGGTCTCCCGCACAGTCGATGTAACAAGATAATGTAGTATGAACCGAAATTTAAGTACGCATGCGCAGTATCTACTTTATACAATAACAGATGTAGCCGCAACATTGTAAGTTGTTACATGAAAACGTTTGAAGTTTTGTGAACGAAACCGTTTTAAAGGTGTTACAGAAAGCAGGTAAATAACTCTTCAGCAACTTTGTAAGAAACATGGTACGAGATGGCAAGAGCAACTGAGCAAGCTCATTTTATTTCTTTACTTAGTTGTAAGGCTAGGTCAAAATTAGTAGGCCTCTCTACTTTCCTTAAATAGCCGGTGATATTCCTTTCTAAAGTTCAAGGCGTTGGACTGTGCATTACGCTTCATCTAAGCTATTTAGAACACGAAGATACATCAGAAGAAAAGAGTAAGAAAGGCACTTTATTGTGTTGGCTGTAGCTAAGGTTAGGAACTGTACTTAGCCTCGCGTTCTGAAGAAGTTCTGTCTGAAATAACGTTCAAATGGAACAAAACGCCAAAGTGATTTTAACTTTGCAAATTACTCTTGACCAGTTAACAATTTGCCACTCACGCCTCGAAAGAGTACAACAAATATTTGTGTTTCTTATTTAGAATATTCGTACAATGATTCTCACCTTTTATTAACTAACTTTTCTAAAATGAGCTCTCAAATAAAGCGCTTGATATCTATAATTGTACAGTGACATTCCTAACAAAGTTTAGCGTCAAAGGTACGCAATTAATATCTGTACTGGCATCTCTATTACAGTCAGTCGATGAGTCGCAGTTCTTTGTTTCAAAAATTCACGAAAAACAAAACCAGCTACAGATGTATTTGAAAAACTAAGGTATGTTTGTAGTTTCAAAACATGTAAGTGTATCATAAACACTTACGTGTTCATACGTATTTTCAGATTCCTCATATGCAATATACTTGAACGATGAGAACTTCGTTGGTATGTTAACCGCAGACTGAAACGTTCAGAAAGCATATAGCACTTAGCAATTCTGCGCCTCCGGGGGAATGATGTAGCGAAAAACCTTTTTCAGTATGTGCACGTATTATCACTATCGCAGAATGTAAAAATATCGCCATGCTCTTCTTAACGTCTTGTTAGAAAGAAATCCGGCTGAACTAACAGCTTTACTTAAAACTCTATTTAATGCTCTTTGAACTTGGTGTGGATCCGTTTGTTGCTTATATATACAAAAATCCTACACCACATAGATTTTAAGCTCTGCAACTTAATATACCAGTTCCATCTCAAATCCTTTTTCAGTGTAAAGAAAATAGCCAAAGGAATGGGTATTACATTAAAGCCATAAAAAATGCGTTTGTTTTGCGGCTCAAGTTGGTGTCAAGATTTATGCCCCCTAATATCGTGAACTAATCAAGTGGCTATCCCTTTGAATGGAAGTTTAGTTTTTATGTTTGTAATTATTGGAGATAACCTTTGTGTATTTCTTAAAGAAATTCATGCATTTAAAGAGACATGCAAGACCATTTTTGTCCAGAAGGACCCTACGAAAGAAGATGTCGTTTAACCAGCCACGATTTATATTAGCTAGGATATTTAACTGCCTGAGTAAAATTGCATACTCTTTTCATTATTTGTGTTTATTTCCTGAGCGCCAAACTTTTGTTTTCATTTAAGATTTACATACTCCATTTGTTAACATATTTCCTGTACTGCGCATGGTTATTCTTAATTGCAGTATATTGTCCACTGCTTGGTTGTATGATAAGTTTTTAGGTATATATGGGATATATTCCTTTTTGGTTTCGAATGAGTTCTTCTTATGTTTTAAGTGTATAATCATATGCAAATTTTTAGATAAGAAATTTTATATCAAACAGAAAATATTACACTAGGAGCCACTTTGGATGTACCAGTCTCTTGTGGTTGTGCAGGAACAGAACTAAAATCACATTGGAATATGGCAGGTGCAAAACGGTTATTTGTGGATTATAGTAGTAATTTTACGCACTTTCACAAATGTCTTGAGTTCACTGAAATAGGCACGTGATTACGTAACAACGATTCTCAAGGCTATTTCACATCCGACAAACCATCCGTTTTAGCACCATTCAATTCTTTTTGAAAAGAAACAACACTAATTTAATGCTTTTGTTCGCGCCGCAAGGCTGGGGTCACACTGTCCTAGGCTAAAAATGGTTCCACGATATTGCGTCAACAAACAAATGAGCAAATAACATAAACACCCTTGGATTATGCTTCAGTCACTCATTTGCTTGCAACTTCGGCTTCAGACTTAACAGACCTACATCAACAACGCAGCATCGAAAAGAGAACAATGTTCATGTTGGCAATACTGTACATGGCTGGATTGATGAATGAAACTGCTTCAGGTAGGAGCGTTCCTTTTTCTTGTGAATTTGCCTATATCAAATTCAGTAATTATAATTTGTGTGGTAACGTAATTCTTAAACCACTTGTGTCTACGCTGTCGCCTTGCCATTTCAATTGTTTTGTTTGGCTATTTCGTTCTTCTTCAAACAAATTAGTTGAGTTTCCTCACTTGATTCACGCTTCTTATTCTTGGCTCCATCGTTGATCGGTATGTTTCGGCAATATTTTTAATACACAAGTCTGTGGTTTGTTTGTTGCTGTGTTCTGCTTTAAAGTAATTACTTTACTTTACTTTTTCACCGAATTCCTGTTTGTTCAACCAACATTGGCTCCTGTGTTAGTCCACAAGTTTCGTACTACTGTAGCAAACCAAGTGCCCAGTTTGATTGCCAATAAAAAAAACAAGTTAAAATCGAAGCTACCATTGTCCTGATAAAGTGTTTCAAATAACCGATAGATTATAGGCCGGTTTATCATATTAGTCCGACTAATCCGGTCCCTAAAGCTAACGCGGCAGAACTCTGGGAGCCGGGCCACTTAAGATAGTTAGAATGTTCTTAAGACGTTGACGCAAAATATGATTCTAGGCCAATTAACACTAACTTGTAGATAGCTATAAAAACTGTTCAGAACGGCCACGTAAATAGAATAATATTCCGCGAACAGTATACAATGCATGTCAGGATGTTAACGCAAACTTAAGTTTGTTATCTTAACTATTTAGCTATGGGTGTATATATATTAACCAAAACTTGATGAGCATACTTTCAAACAAGAACATTGCATAAAAGAAGAAAGGTTGTCCAAGGTTGGGCATGTAAAACCGAGCTTTCTACCAGAAGCACTCAGCGATAAACACTTGTCATTATTTTAGTTTTCCTTTTCTTCTGGCTAGGCGGGAATTTTTTATTGTTAATGTTTTAATTAGAGGCCCTACACAACGATGGAACTCCGTCTACAAACTAATATTTCTAAACTTGTAGTTGTAGTTTTCAGGCTCTCTGACGTGATAACTTCGTCAATGGCTCAAGATAAGATAAATCATTGTTCATTCGGTAAACGCTTTGTTCATACGGTTTAAATGCACACGAAACTAACTTCACTCACTTCCCAAAAATACTTTTTCTGGAAATCACGTTTTTAATATAGTAGTCGATTGGAAGAATTTACAAATTCCCGCGGTTTTGCTGATACTGAAACCTTATTTAAAACTTTTAATATTCATGCTATGCGTTGATAAATGCACTCGACTGTTTCTAAAACCAAAGCAATAAAAACATTTTTGCTCAAGTATTGTAGGTAATGATACAGCTCGCTCTAAAATTATCACACACCTAACATAGTAACAAAAACTTATCATTGTTGCTATAGCCATTTTCTTTTTGTGTCAGAAGCAAACAATAGCATTTGCTACTTGATGAGATGGCTCTTAGTCAAAACAATCTCATGACCGATACGCTGCAGATATCCGAACAACTTCGACCGATTTTCACCTTAAACTAACACACATTACCACAATCGTGATAACTAAAACACGTTATAAGTGATAATTAACCACACATTACCACTATCGTGATAGTCCCAAATGGCCTTGAGCTTTTAGTTTTAAGTTTAGAGTCAATTTAGATATGGCAACATTTCAACCCGATATCGGTTATGTAAACCAGCCAAAAGAATGCGGCAATATTTCAAAGTAATTATTGCTTATTCTTTTTTACAAAAGCTTGTTAAGTGACCTATAGTCAACCTTTTCATTTCAGAATCTTCGTTTAGTTCTCGGTTGCTTGGTAACTTTTCTCACTTACAGGACTTAAACAAGGCTGGCCAAAATTAACATACTTAAAGAAAGAGACAGTCACTAACAATTAAGTGACCTGAACAACTCGTGCAGTCTATTTTGTTGTATATGAATGATAGACTTTGGCTCTATTTCTAGTGTTATCACGTCATAGTTTATTTTTAACATAATTCTCTTAATTTGGGGCATTCTCAAATTCAGAGACAAAATTAAAAAACGCTTTGTTTCAGTGCACGAATAAATTTAATCTTAATCTTCCAAAACATTTTACAGGTTTTAACGAGTGGAATAAGTTAACTCACTATTTCGATCTAAAATTTTGTAAAAGTTGCCAACTTTCAAGAAATAGTGTTGCAAATATTAACATGGTTTAATGTTGCAGCCAGCCACTGGCAGTGCTTTCTTAGCCAGTTGTATTTGGTGTTCAATTATTTTTTCCATAAAACAGCTACCAAGATTTCTGATCTTGCAAATGAGTTAATTTTGGATAAAGTTTGAGATAATTTTTTTTTCAAACCTAACAATGTAGCAACTGACAATACAAGACTGCGTTTTCAGGGACGGAAAATCTAAATCACGTTGTTCAACTAAAAGAGTATACAAATATAGATAATAAATTTTAAATCCCTGACTCTGAGCGAGATTTTGTGTACTTCGTTTTAAAATCTATTTGATCTTTGTAAAAGTCTTTCCATTTCATTCAAAGGCTGAAGCTAACAGAGAATAATTGATAATCTGTAAATTAAATTGCGGAACTAAATTAAACTAAGCAAAATTTTACTAATGGACTAAAAAAGTGCTCATAACAGCCGAATTTCCCTGATGCTGTCACTTCAAAAAACTTATGAAACACAGCACTTTTGTTTGTAAGTGAAATACATGGCTTTTACACTTATTATTTCAAATTGTTGGTTTTGTTTGTTTTTGGTAAAACACTTGTTTTCGTGTGCCACAATTCGGCTGGATTTAATTGAACTTTGCGTCTCTCCCCACACTTCATTCAATATACTAGCCACTTCTTCCAGGATTTTTAATACAAAAGAAAGAATTAAATATTAGTTAGATATAGTACGACGTTTCAGCATTCCTCAAGGTCAGTTTTCATAATTTAAGTGCAATACTGAAAATTAATGTTTGAAAAATTAAAACTTTACATCAAATATTTTTTCGAGTTCTTGTTTATATTGTTACCTTTGCTTTCATTCATGTTGTATGAATATTCCGTGTTTTCACAAAACACACACGCCTTTCTAATTCTTGAAACAAACGTCTTAACATTTTGACTGGACCATTAACAGCTGGCAAAACTGAAAATGAGTTTATGACAATGAATGGTTTGTCAAAATAGGCAATAAAAGTCTAACTCTAAGTACGTTGTTTAAAACAGAGTCATACCTGATAGTTTGATGCTGATTGCTTGCTTGTTCTAGCTCCAATCCCATCGCAAGTACCAAAAAACCTTCGAATGATTGTTTTTTAAAATTCGTTTTCGACTCAATTTAACAAAAGGCAAGAAACCTAAACTCAAGCAAGAATCTGAAAAGAACGTTAACATTTATGCAGTCTTTGCCAACCTGGAACTGTATAAACCAAGCTGTGTGCTTGCGGTCCTGAAAGTGGCGGGAATTTTCCCGCCTTTTGTTCGCACACGCATTCGTACCCATTCGTACCCATTCCTACCCAGTTTTGATTTCGCTGAGGTTAGGAGTAGGCCGGGCAGAGGAAGAACGTTCATTTATCTAATGTTAGCATTGAAATAAATTGTTAACCGTGGTTCGGCTAATTAAAAGGAGTAATGTCCTGACTCGGGAGACTAGATTCTAATTAACAATTAGAATACAAGCTCGCAATTTCTATCGGCTGATAGAATGACGAGGGCGAAGCCCGAGTCGTTC